>UZAF01017016.1:7464-25172 GCA_900617895.1 Haemonchus placei
AACAATCATCTATTACGTCCCAAAAAATCGCTATTTGGGACTATCATTGGGGGTACTTTTCTATAGCTTAACAACATGTTGACTAAGCAAAGCCCTGATTGGTACATGCTAATNATCAATGTCTTAATGAGAACATGAGGACTTTCCAGGATCTGAGTATGACGACGACTATGGTAAAGGGCACCACGGCAAGGAGCATCACGAAGGCGGTTTCGAGTATCACGACGGCGATCATGACCATGGGCATCATGGACATGATCACGACGACGATCATTACGGCCATGGACACCATCACCATCACCACCCTCATGACCACCACCACCACCACCACCACCATCATCACCCCCATGGACACCACCATGGTTTCGACCACGATGGCCACGACCACGACTTCGGTCACCATGGCCATCACCACGGTATGGTTTTTCATTATTTTGAAACGCCATAATAGTTTTAAAAAGTATTAGAGTATTAAGTGCTACAATTCAGTCCATGACAGTAGAATCCGGCTCTAAAAAAATCCGGTAATTTTCAGGTCACGACCACTACTGAGGTCCCATCAAAAACACTCTCCTTCTCGGTGCTCAAACGTTACTGTTCAGAGTTCTGTGAAAATAAATATTTTTAGGTACAATTAGAGATTGTTTTTCTTGTAAAGCTCGAGACAGCATACATTGCATCTTTTAGAAGAGGCTTTAAAATCACTGGAAACACGGTTGATACTTTAAGAATCGATAAGGACTTTTCAAGCCCTCAATGATGTTCATGCTCCTCTAAATAGAACACTGCAGCCGCTTTTGCTCCAACGCATGTACTGCAAGGCGTTCGCATCATTCGCTGTGACCCAAAACAAATTAGAGCTGGTAGCTCTATTTCCTTTTTATGGCAAGACGACAGCAATGGACGTCGTGTGATCTCGAACGATTATACATATACCGGCTCTCCAACAAAGTCCTAACATCAAGACAAAAAAATCAAATCAAAAGAAAATCGGAATAAAAAAGAAACCAAATATTTTTGAGAAAAATGAATGGGAGCCGAATTCATTTTACGAACACCGAGAAGTAAGACAACAATACGGAGAAGCCAAAATTCCAAAACAGTGAGGAAAATGGTAGCGGTCTGTTTCAAATAAGTTGAACATTTGGTCGATAAGAGGAAAGAATATGGTTCACAAACAAAACGATCTCAACAATTTCGATTGTTTGTTGTGTATCAACCTACGTCGTTCCGTTGAGGTTGCAAATTTTGTGGGACTGCTTGACAGAATCCACTAGAGGTGGAATAAGCAAGCGAACTACGATGTTGAAGTCACACAAACCCTTCCATATCCAGTGACGATTTTTTGACGAGGTAAAATCGGTGTCTGGGGTATGAAGAGGTGAACAAAGTTACCCCTAGACAGTAACTTTATTTCATGATACGTTATACGATATAGGGCAGAGGCGATGCAGTGACAAGGGCGCACTTCACACACCCATGGTCACGGGTTCTAATCTCGGATTGATATCCTCCTAAGCCAGCCATGCCTTCCATCCCTTCAGCGTCGGTTTATTGGTACCACACTCGTATGGGAACATAAAAAACGCTAGCATGTACATTGGCCGGACACCACAGGTCCTTGTATAGGCCACATACGCATTCCATACGCCACTGCTATTCTGGATGGAAGTAAGTCAAATGCGGGGCACATCCCTTATACGCAATTGTGAGCTCGCTATGAATAAAACAATGGAACTGTTGTTCAGAATGTGTTGACAATATCAAATACATGGCGCATCCTCGATTTGGTGCTCTTCATCTATACAACAATCATCTATTACGTCCCAAAAAATCGCTATTTGGATGTTGACTAAGCAAAGCCCTGATTGGTACATGCTAATAAAGTCAAGTGACTGGACCATTGTCAGGAAATTTTATTCGCGGCCCTTCTTATGTGCATAGACAAGAGTGCACACACAGTAATATATCTTGAATCACGCTTCCGAGGAATGATAACAGCTATATGAACAGTGAAGTAGGCTGGGCCCTCGTACGTACGTCCTTAATTTTCTAGGTAATCGTTGACTCATGGAAAATCGAAGAGATTGATGATTGATCAAGTTTTGTTTCAACTGATAATGGCGTAAGATATAATCAGTTTCCTTCAAAACTCCAGTACTCGGGAAAATGAGTAATTACAAGAGATAAGCCATTTTGGTGCACTCGTTGATCTAATCCGGTATTTTCCACTGCTAAAGTGACCTTCTGTGATTCACGCCCCTTGCACAGCTGTCTTATACACTTGGAAGCCATAGACGCATTTGTTCTCTTCCTTAGAATAATCCTCATCAGATTGCGTCTGCTGATGACACCACCTTTTTCAACAGTTTACGTTTCAGTTACACTTTATGTAACTGATCGAAGTAACAAAACCGCACTGCTAAGTCGAAGAGCATCAAACAGCGTTGAGTGGTCTAATGGCTCCTGCACTACCAATTCTGATCAATTGCCACTTAATCTGTTGGATCACGCCTGTGATTCCGTTTCATTCCACTTCGACAGCCGTTATGCAAAGGCTCCCATCTCGAAAAGCTTCATGGAAACAGCAACTATTCTCATCTAGGGTCTTTGTCAGCCAATTATTACCACTTCCATGGCTCACCAGCATCAGGTATATGATGTATGCATGGGGGCGTACAAGCCAAACATGAAGTAATGATGGTTTATCGACAGGGTACTTAATCGACAGTGGGTTTCGTTTTTCCATTCGCACACTCTGAAACGCTTCATGCCAATGAAATTCTGTCAATACTGCGTCCTGAAATCCTAGGCGAAGTTTTGCCGTAATAATTACCCAATTAATTTCAACATTAACGGCTTCGCAGACATGCAGAACAACGGAAACCTGTAGGCTCGAGATGAGGTTTTTTGAAGCATAACCAGAACATGGTTAAAAGAAACAATCCTTAACATTGATCTCTGAAGTAGAGCGAGGTATATAAGCTCAATCATAACTGTAGAGAGCGCCCTCCTCTTCCTTGTCATTCGTTCTTGATGATGAGCACCAACGCCATTTTCTTAGCAGTGCTCGGTTTCATTTGCTTCTTCACTGAAAGTGGTAAGACAAAGATCATCACCGACAGCATCCCAATGAGGTTACAGCTCTTTCAGACGCAAGCCCGCACCATCCACACCACTATGATTCCGGCCACGGCGAACATGGTGCTGGCCACCATGGACACCACCATGAATCCGAGTACGGCGATGGCAATACCAGAGGCTTTGACAAAGGGGGTCTTGGCGACTACGGTAGTCACAAATACGGAGGATGGGGAGGTTTCGCCAAGGGGAAAAGCTATGGATCACACTATGGTAATTTTATGGGAGTGTGTTCGACCGTATACGAGACTATATCTATAGCTTGATTTTCAGGATCTACTTGGGGTGACGACTTCGGTAAGGGACATCACGACAAGGAGCACCATGGAGGCGGTTTCGAGTATCACGACGGCGATCATGACCATGGACATCATGGACATGATCACGACCATGATCATCACCCTCATGCACACCATGGCCATGGACACCATCATGGGGATCATCACGATTATGGACACCATCATGACTTCGATCACCCTTATGGACATGATCATCATCACCACGACCACGACCATGACGGTCACGGACACCATGGTCACGGACACCATCATGACTTCGACCACGATCATCACCCTTATGGACATGATCATCATCATCACGACCACGATCATGACGGTTATGGACACCATGGTCATGGGCACCATCATGGTGATCATCACGATCATGGACACCACCACGACTTCGACCACGATCATCATGGTCACGGACACGACCACCATGGGCCTTTTGATGATTACGGCCACGACTTCGATCACCACGACGATCATCATGGTATGATTTTTCGTCCTCACTGTAGAAACAGTTAACAAAGTTAGCAAAAATTAGATTTGAACAGATACGGACAGAACTCACCTAAAAAATCTATAGAAAAAAACTTTTGATAAAATTTAGAAATCATTTTCAGGTCACGAACACTACTGAGCTAGCATTGAAACGATCAAACGTGCTCCCTCTCCTGCTCGAGCTTCAGTTGGGTTCTGTAGACATAAACGTAAAGTAAAAATGTGAATGTAAAAAATAAATACTTTCTATAAGATCTGCAATCAATAGCTCGTGAAAAATTGACATTGCATTTGCAACTATAGAATGGAGTATCCCTGAAAAAGGACGTGAAAGATCCCATGAGCACTATCGGATAAGGGACATTGTGGAAAAGGATAAAGAAAAAGTAATACTTCTCTTCGGCTTTGTGACTCCTTCACATTCCTGTATGAATCTTTTCTGTGCCATCTATTATCCGTAGGACACAGCTTTGCATCGTTCAAGAAACCTCCAAACCTTCAAGAAAGAACCCATAAAGTAGTCATTTTCCTTCACCTTATCGGTTCATAGGTGGCCCAAGACGTCAACAAAAAACATGACGCGCCGCTCTACTAGGTTGGCTCAACGTCTGGACTCTAAGTTAATTCGAGCTCTGGGACATATAGAAGGGAATCACATGAAATCTCTCTTAGAGCAACAAAAAGAAAATATTTCAAAGAAAAAGTGAATAGAAGATAACCGAAGAACTTTTCAGAGTATGTTCGGGAAGTTCACTACACACCCTTTTCCCAAAACAGAGCCATAATAGCAGAAAAGTGAACGAGTTATGGTACCGAGGACTATGAAACCATATAACGTGTTGAACTAAAGGAATTCAACTCAATTGCGAAGAAGCTGAAAAGCATAACCTGAACCTAATCCGAAGAGGACCTGTTCAAATTTAATAACATCAATCACCACACTGATCACTGTCACCTGGGATGAGCAACCATCTTTAATTCGGTACTTCCTGAGTTGGCTTTTTTGATAGTTAATTCGATGCTTCCAAGGATGATCAATGGAAATAAAAGTGTGAAATGACACAGAAAGAGAAGCACAGAGAATATCGTTATAATCGAAAGCTTTCAAACGTGCAGAACAGTTGTGCAGGTGTACATTAGTGAAGAGGAGCAAGAAGAGCCCAAAAGATTAGCACATCACAGTCAACCTTAAGGGGTTCATAGCTCGGTAGCATGATGAACGGAGAAGTCAAGGCTATCTTATGCAGAGCTAGAGACGAAGTAAATCTTCAAATACCATTCATATTAAATTACTTCGCTCTACTCCGAGTGTGTACATACAACAATGTTTGAGAAGAGCGAGACTGGCCAATGTCACACTCGGAGTAGAGCGTCGAGCGATAATCGGTGACGCTCTCGCGCCGCACCGCTCATCGGCTGGGGCCGCGCTGGTCAGCAGTGCGCCATTACCCGATTAATCTTCCCGCTCAAAGGCGCTTGACTCACTACTGCGAAGTATGCAATTATGTTGCTTAGTAAATGATTTCATTTAGGAATATTTTGTTAGAAAAAAAGGATTAGCGCCCCTGCACCGCATAGCAATCAAGGAAGTGAAATTTTGAAAAAAAGGAATCGGGATGTGATTATGACGTTGAACTTGCGATTCTAACCTACAAGAAAATATCGGTGGTAGAAAAATCATGTTTTGGAACGAGGACTGTGGGGTTCAGTCTAGCATTCCCACATTGTTCACAAAAATGGCATAACTTTAATTCGGGCGATTCAACTTGTCAAAAGAAAAAGATTCGTGTGAATTGAAGAGGGAGCGAGAATGAATAAAAATAACGAAATACGAATTTCATGACAAATGAACAGTGTCAGTGCTGGTTGAAATCGCAGTTCTGAGGCACTCACTCCATTTAATATCTCCAACAATTTTCACCAATTATTCTTCTAAATTTGCCATAGTAGTTACTTCGAACATCAATTTCCCGTTAGTTTTCCATGTCATCACTCGTGCCGTAACCGAGGACAGCTTTTTAGAATTGACAGATATGCCAGCAAACCAATAAAACCACAACTAAAATTACTGCCTTGTGAATAGCTAGCTGCTCGGAAGTTTATTTTATTACCTCTGTCGCTAATATAGTAGCTTTCTATCATTAGCCATCAATCCCACCGTCCCACATCAAGGGTCAAAGCCAAACCATCACGCGCAAAGTGACGAGACGCACTGGATGTTCCTTCCCATTCCCTTACAGATTCTTTATCAGACCGCATTATTGTCATCAATTTTTGTCACCAAAAATTCACGCTCCTGCTACGATCCATGGAAGTGCTTAAGTGCAGAGGGTGCACTGATAAGTCGTAAAGAAGTAGGATCTCCCAAGTTTCCGCTCTCTAACATTCATCACCTTTCCTAGTCAGCTGTTAAGCTTATTGTTCTTGTCGGTTTCCGTCAATAACAGTCCCAGGCTCTATTTCTCATCAACCACCACGTTGCTAAGACTTCCCTTTTTTGACGAAAGATGTTATAGACCCAGTAGTCATTGTCCTCTAAAGGTAGTGATCAGCCCATACTAATAGTTATCACTTTTCTGAGTGGTCAGCAGCATTTGCACATGTGCGTAAGCATACTCGTACGTGTGCATGTATGTGTAATGGGTAATAAAAGTGCCTTTTTCCTAATCATACACCCTGAATGTAGCACGAACCTAAAACTATGGTAGAACTGCATCTGGAATTCCTTATGCAAAAAACGTGCTATGAAAGTCACCCAATTAATTCGTACATTAATGTGTTCGTGAGCAAGTAGAACAATAAAAGCCTGTAGGGTCAAAATCACGCTTTGTTAAAGCATATTCAGAACCTGCTGAAGTGGATAGAAAAACTGACCCACAATATTGATTCTTTGAGAGGATCGAAGTATATAAGCTGAATGGTCGCAAGAAAGGTCGCCCTCCACTTCACTGTATTTCGACTCCAAAGATGAGCACCTTTGCCTTCTTTGCATTGGCTGCCTTGATTAACGCCGTCTCAACGAGTGGTAAGACAGAACCCTCATCGGCATCACCCACTGAGATTACAAATCTTCAAGACCTAAACCCACATTCAGAGTACGGCTACGGCTACGGTGAATATGGCGCTGGCCATCATGGACACGACCATGGTTCGAAGTATGGCGCTGGCTACACCAAAGGGTTCGACGAAGGAGGTTACGGCGACTACGGCAGTCACAAGTACGGTGGATGGGGAGCTTACGCCAAAGGGAAGGAGCATGGATCGTATTACGGTAATTATGTGAGCGTATATCAACATATGAAGGAGAACATGAGGATTTTCCAGGGTCTGAGTATGACGACGACTATGGTAAAGGGCACCACGGCAAGGAGCACCACGAAGGCGGTTTCGAGTATCACGACGGTGATCATGACCATGGACATCATGGACATGATCACGACCACCATCACCACCCCCACGGACATCACCACGGTTTCGACCATCATCATCACCCGCATGGACACCATCATGGTTTCGACCACGATCACCATGGTCATGGACACGACCACCATGACCCTTTTGGACATCATGATTTTGATTTCGACCACGACTTCGGTCACCACGACGATCACCACGGTACGGTTTTGGCATTGTAGGAACAGATGAAATGCAGAAAGGGAGGGGTTCTAAGGTTGCAAGCAGATCGAAAGCCAAAATTCAGCTCATGACTCAATGACGATGACAAAGATGAAGGCTTCAAATAAAGCTAAGTATTTGCAGGTCACGACCACTACTGATCCTCTACTGGAACCATCGAAGCGCTCCTCGTGTCGTTGCTCAAAAGTTGACGCTCACAGATCAGATAAAATAAATATTTCTGGAAATTTTTCTCGTATAACCATATTAGTATGATCAGACCAGAATTTAGATAGATTACACATTTACCAAACTCATGCGTCGTCATTATTTGAAATAGCCGGGAAGCCGGGTGAGAGCAGAAAGAAGAAAGAACATAATGAATTTTGGGATCCGGAGGATCGATATCAGCATTACTAAAGCTAAGTGTCGCTTGCTCCCTTAGGACCGAAAATCGTAGAGAACTCAGTCATACATCCGAGTCCTCCCTCCATTATTTTGGCAGTTCTTGGATTGAAAATTAATGTTTTCCATACATATAAGCTATTGCCTCATTGGCATGTATGGGCAGCAACGCCCACATACTGGTACCAGTTAGCCTACGCTCGCTAACGCGTGCACCACACGCCCACTACCGCTTACCTACGACTTGTTAGAGTACCAATATAAACAGTATCCTGTCGCCTGCACACCAATCAAATTTGAGCGCTCTAGGTCCACGGGGACAGGAGTTGTGACTTTTCACACAAACCCGCCCCTTGGGGCGGAGTCCGGTTCTGCCACCCACCATAAGTATTTTTATCCTGCCGCCTGCACACCCATTAAATTTGAACGCCCTTGGTCCATGCGGACAGGAGTTGTGACTTTTCACACAAACCTCGCCCGTTGAGGGCGGAGTCCGGTTCTGCCACCCACCGTGAGTGTTCCCGTCATGCCGCCTGTACACCTACCAAATTTGAACTCTCTAGGTCCATGGGAACCGGAGATGTTCGTATATAAATGTAAGAAACGAGGTGAGCTTCGAGGCACTCTCCGCCCATTGTGGGCGGGCCTCCGCTGACGTCACTTATGCTGGAGACACCTTCGACAATGCTTCCCCTACATCAACTTTTTCCTGCTCTGTTGACTTTCTACAAACCGAGTTATAAATGTCTTCATAAAGCATTGCATTTTTGGAGAACGCCCCACCCATCGGGGGTGGATCTCCCTAGTTGGATTTAACTTACCAATATACACCTCTAGCCTCCTTTACACCCCAGTTTTGAGGCCGTCTTGTGACCGAATGTGAAATCATGGTCCTCAGTACAGCTCATTTCGTTGCACGCCACGCCCACTGTGGGCGGGGCTCCGCCAAGCTGATGTGAGCTTTATAGTTCTCGGGACGTGGCCCACCCATCCCACGCTTGATGCGGTCCCTGCAGGCAGATCTAAAGGAGCTAAGGAATTTTGTGACATACATACGACAGACAGACAGACAGACAAAACGACAGGCGAAGCGCTTTACTGTAAGTAGGATGGGCAGTGTGTATGTACCCGAAAATCGTTGGAGTCCAGATAGCAGCTTGCAAATATTGATCTGGAGAGACCCACAATAGCTTTCATCCATTTCTGTCCCTTCAAATAAGGAGTGACGGTACAGAGCGGAAGACATCAAAAAGCATCCTCCAAATTCTGGTCATCGGCATCCATTTTTAAAACCGTGTGGTGTGGTTTTGAAAATGGCGCGAAAACAATGCTGCGCTCCAATGCTAGAGAAATAAAAGGCACGTAGCCAAGACCGTTTTGCAGCTGCACGCAGGCAGCGGAAGATGCTCCTCGATGCCTTTCGCTTTGTAGCACCCGTAGCACTCGCCTAAATAAGGTCAAAACTGGTGGGGATTATCACAGCAACTGTACCTTATCTGGACTTATAAAGCTTTCTATACCTTCAGAACCAGAAATTAGGGCAAAACGTTCCTATAGGTGTGGTATGTGCACTGTTTTATCTTCGTCATTTCTCCAACATCCCATACGAGGGCTCCTGAATGGGTATGGGCACATACGTGCGTCCGAGGATGCGCGCGGCACATTGCGCGACGAAATTCGTGGCCCTTCGAACGACCCGAGAGCCTGCTATTGGGGCACAAACTTGAAGCAAAGAAGGTTAGTATGGTCAGCTGAACCTAGTGATCAACCCTACCTCAAAATTGGACCCAAAAAGTAGACGCTAAAGTCGTTCAAACCGCCACAAGCTTCGCCGCGCAATTTGCCGCGCGCATCCTCTGACGCACGTAAGTTTCGTCCCCCCTCCTGAATGCTTCCATGTCGTTTAGCAGCCGTAATTACGGAGAAATTGTGGAAAGTGTTGGCGTTTCCTAGCCAATCTTTGCTGCTGCACAGCGTGAAAGGCACTGTTGACTGTAATGACACCTTAACCTTGTGAGAAAGGATAATTTTATGGAGAAAGCATTGTTGGAGCTTTGGCAGTTTGCCGAGGAAATGGAACAATTACATAGTCTTTAAAAAAGCTTGGAATTTTACTGACTCGGCGCATCATTCGTTCGTTTTCCACAAACATAAAAAAGCATGAAATGGTAGATTCGAGCCGACATTCAATATTTACCATTTTACGCTGTTCAGCATCCAGGAATTTGTAAGTAAGAAATCTGGTTACCCACATTTCCAACAGTTATTGTAAACACCTTCGCAGTAATAACGACATTAGCTTACAAATACTAATATCCCTGTAGCTGCCGAAAATATGTTGTTTCCGATGGCAACATCGAGAAAAGAACTACAATCTGTTCAGGTCTATTCTGTTGGTATCGCGTAGTATCCAAAACCTGCTACGAGGAATAAAAAAACCAATGAATCGCATTCCAGCAGTTACATAAACAGGTATATAAACAGAGGACTGGCCACCCACAACGTCCTCAACGTCCACTTCGGTTCCGGATATGAATGCTCTCACCTTCTCCACGCTAGCAGTCCTATTGTCGGGCATCCTCGCTTCGGTTGGTGGTAGGTTTTATGGCCTTACCAGACGCCCATATCCAGGACATTGCATGTAATGTGTTATATTAATGTATTATACATATTTATACATAACAAAAAGATGTTATGCTGTCCGTTTTTCAGATCACTACGAGTACGGCTACGATGAATATATCGTTGGCCGTCATGGACATGACCACGGTACAAGCTATACTAAAGGCTCTAACAAGGGAGAACATCGTGGCCACGAAAGGCACAAGTACGACCGTTGGGCGAGGCACACCAGAGGAGAAAAACACGAGTTGCGCTACGGTAAGTTTCTGTAAGTGAATCAATCCCTGAAAAAGACGGCTTCTGTGTTTTAAGGAACTGACTGGGATAAAGACCACGGTAAAGGACACCCCGGCAAGAAGCATTACGAAAGCGGTTACAAGTATCAAGATGACATCCATGAAAATGGGCATCACGACCACGATCACTACGGTTATGGACGCCTCCATCATGATTTAGGCCACGACCATCACGGTCACAGGCGCGATCATGGTGATCATTACGGTTCCGGGCACGGACATGGCTTCAATCACAAACTTTTTGGTCCTGGGCACGACCACAGCTTTGATCGCGATCATTCACAATTACGGACAGGACCATCACAAGCCTTCTGGCTATCGCGATTCTGATTTCAACCAAGGCCTTGTCCATCAAGGTGATCATTCCGATGAAGTGACAGACATTTTCTTCTGGATTTCATTCAATGGGTAAACATCTAAATTAATGTTGAAATCAGTTCTCATTCCTATATAATAAAATTTAACCACCAAAAACTGAGGCGATTTCAGATGACCATCTTATCTGAATTTTCATCCAAACCATCTAATCGTTTTCTATTTTCTGTTGCATTGTTGATGGCTCGAACGTTGACATTGGTCTTTCGAGAATTGGGTATATTAATAAATATTTCATTCACAAAAACGTTCCGTTGGATGTACCCGCATGGGCTTAGCTAGGTATTAAGACAGATTAGATTCCAAAGTAAACATAAACTTTCAACGGAGAAGTATGAAGCCGTCCAGAAAGTTTCGAGAGAGTCTATATCCTTTCCTCCCGGAATGTTCTGGAAGTTTTCATGGGGCTGCTATAAGAACACTACCAACTCGTGGGCTTAAGCATACCCGAGTTCTTCCTCATTGTTTATTTATGACTGTAATGGTCGAACTCTCTCCCCAGTTTGATTAATCAAGTTTGAGCGCTTTTCTGAACCATACGTGCAAATAGATGGACTTCATGTCGTACGGGGTACGATTTCTCAGCATTATTTAGCTTCATTTCTTCCTACCGCGAAGTATCCTTTCTTTTCGCTTTCAAAACATCGAAATTGTTAGGTTCCCGACCTGTTCCCCCTTTGAACAGAATTCTAATAATGGTTAATATGGACGATATCTTTTAGTTGACACCTACCTTTATGACTTTCTTCTCGCCCTCCTCGCCCTCGGGGCTTTGAACCTATTCCCTCGGAACTTCGGATTTATTCAATTTGCATCTTTTCCAACATCCAAGTAGATGATTGATGGTATAAGGAAGAAAAACAGTAACCATACAAATGATGAAAATACTTCAAAAAACAATACAAAATAGTGGTAAAAAAGTTACCTTGAGTTCATGACGAACCTCTTGATCCTCGTTTTCGAGCTTAGAAAAAAATCTAGAGGGAAAATTTAACTTACCTGGCGTCTGGCTGTCATTCCTTCTCTTCAGTATCGTGGCTCTCCTTTGGCATTTTTCCGGAGATATAATTTTTCTTCGGGATTCCCAATCGATTTGCTGATTAGCGTTCAAAAGCTTACTGAATCAATGCAGTAAGGTTCAATACATTAGAAAATTGCAGTAAAAACGCTCTAACCATAAGAAATTAGCCAAAGAAGACTGAGGATCTAATCGATATCGAAGGGTTTGAAAATGAACGTGCCGAGGAGTGAAAATCGATCGAAGTGATGGTTGCAGTAGGTCAAAAAGGAGTCCGCTGGAAGAGACCGGTAAGGGAGCAGATCAACATGAGACGAACTTTTCTACCTTCAAAAGCTGAGTTAAATTTTACCTCGGAATTGCTCTGTTTCACCACTTGCCAGGATGAGCCATGCCTATGACCGCATTCAAAACTACAGTAACGATTGATTTGATTGAGCAACAGAATATTTGAAAGGTTGCTATGGTCAAGATGAGTATCAGTGCTTTTATCACCCTTAATAGATGTGAAATTGCCATGCTGAGGACAACAAAGTCGGTTAGAGCCGATCCATGGGCATTATATTCGGTGAAGGACACATACACTGGTACACTATGCCGGGAAACGTTAGACAAACTGCTAGGACGAAGAATTTGAGACCTCAGTGTGCCCTACCTGGGCTGCACCTTCAGTAACCTCTCATTTCCAGTCAATCACCACTCCTTCAGTCCATTACCTTATAAACCCAGCTCATCCTTGTAAAAGGATCCTCCAGATAAGGAGACATGCTTTTGGCCAGTGGACAAAGTACGAGATGACTTCATCATCTTGATTTCATACAGAATCTTTACGGACTGTTACGTTCTCGCCAAACCGCTCTCTGCAGGTGTGGTCACCAGCTTATTCCATTCCAAAATGATATTGTACTGTGCGTCATAAATAACTAAACGGTGTTTTCAGAATGCTTTATTGGCCCGCTCAATAACTTCAATTGGGCAAATCGTGTTGTTCGCTTGTAGAACGAGCCGGAAGAGCATCAATTGAAGCTCGTCTCCTTCTCTTCGCTTGAATCCTTTCCTTCGTTTCTTTTCTGCAGCACCTGTAAAAGACATGATATGGTTGACCTATTCACAAATTTTCCAAATAATTCAAAAACTCTCGTGTAGAGGAATTCCCCCGAGCGGCGGCTCCTCATTGGAGAGANACACCCTATCACACTCGTTCAATGCCTACACACTGTTCAGCAACAGATCAGGAAGAACAACGGTACCTTGCTGTTCAAAAGATTCAAATGGCTCATATGGACGTGATTGTGTGGTACGCGCGGACGGTATGGTTCGACCCATCTATTGAGAGGCATTTCTGCAACCTTCTTCATGGCATTTTCTAGCAAATCATGAATCTGAAAACTCCTTCTGTTGATTTTCTTACTATGACTTCTAGACTTTGTACCAATCTTACTATAATTATGGTTGGCAGAAATTGTATAGTCTACAGCTATGAACAATTTGATTTCGGAATGCGCCATGCAATTGACTTCTACGCAGAATAGAAGCGATTACAAGTGTCCCTTAGGAATGGTATGTAGAAATAAATCACAAAAATAGGTTTTTGCCTTTTCAGACTAGCGTTATAGCAGGTGGTCAGAGCAGTATTTGAAAGAAGAATTCTCCTGACCATGTCTGTAACAATGGCACTACCTATCAACCCTCTTCTCCTGCTTCACCGATGCCTTAATGGGTATCGATTACTGATGCGTAAAATCAATGACCATTTCGAATCAAATGTTCTTGTAAAACGAGAAGATGAGTCTCAAGTGGAGCAGCTGGAGAAGGGTTTTCAGATCAAAGCTGGAGGAATGTGAATAAATTAGGTAATTAACAACCTCAGTAATTTGAGCTTCGTTTGCACGCAATCTGCCGAGTATCTCCCATTTTGCCTTGACAAGATCTCTCTTCAATGAAGACATCTTTTTCAACGCTCTCCATAACGATCCTCTAAGCGGCATTCCTTCGAAGGCATCCTTCTCGTTCTTTTGTAAAGGTCTCGTAGGCTTGATGATAAATGTTTCCTTCTCCTCCCTTCCTGAAGTTATCTTAGGCGTGATAATGTGTGTTTCCTTCTCCTCATCTTTCTTCACATGCGGTATCTAAACGACATTTCCTGTAGTAGGTTGAAGTTTCTCTTCTCTTGAGTACTTACCCAAATATTTTCTTCAACTTACCGTAATCCGGATACCTCGCATCCATCCATTGAGAGGTTCCGCGATATGCAACGATTCCTCAGAGGTTTCACAGGCCACTGTTGAAATGATCGCAAGAAGAAGTAGAGCAGTTCTCATTCTGTAAAACATTGAAATCAAAGCGACACATGGAAATATCGAAGAAAGGATGTCG
Source organism: Haemonchus placei (assembly GCA_900617895.1). Taxonomy (NCBI): domain Eukaryota; kingdom Metazoa; phylum Nematoda; class Chromadorea; order Rhabditida; family Trichostrongylidae; genus Haemonchus; species Haemonchus placei. Next base: position 22,095 of record UZAF01017016.1, read on the forward strand.
ATTAAAAGTCATAGACTGCCGTAGAAATGTCGCTCAGCCTGGGATGCTCAAGCGAACAGTTGCTATACCGGTCCTAGAGCCGTTAATTTATATGGACCATTTTGTTGTCAATGCTCTAGCGCATATTGGAATGAATCACTTTCAATTAAGATTTCAAAATGATTTCATAAGAAGCTTCATAGAACGTTATACATGTAAACAAAACATTTTCTCCTACTTCCACCTCGAATTATTTTCATTCACGTGTCGTGTTTCTGGAGGTTTCCTCTATAGCAGATTGTTGGTCCCTCTGAACCTTCTGATACCTCTAAAACTTACCGACGAGTATCAAATTATGAGTCTCTTGCACGCGAATCGTACTTCGAGCTATCCAAAATCATCTTATTGACCCCTTCCTAGCTTCCAGAATACAAAGGCGTTCGAAAAAAAACAACTGTGGAGCACTGAACTCCACCAAAACTCTCACGTAGGATATGCCAGTGAGTAGGAATGTTCTCATACTACTGCGTTGACAAAATCTGAAAAACCGAAAGAGGAAGTCTTAGCTCTTCCTCTGATAAGTTCCAAAAATTCAATTCATGACTGTATTTTAAATCTTTACAAGATTCAACATCGGAGATGTATGTGTAAAGAGATTGAAATCGACGTATAAGCTTTACATTGACACCGTTTTCGAAAAGCCATACGCAGTTGCCGCAAATCCTTGTAAGGCCTATAAGCTCACTGCACTTGATTTCAGCCCTCCTTGCCAGAGATTCGCCTGTAGATTTCATCCTATTTGCTCAGTTCGATGTTGCAGCTCTAAAGCTCTACAGCTTTTATGATGTAAAACGCCATAAAAATATGAATTGATATTGCAGCATTGTAGTGAAAAAGACTTAAAAGTCAATACACATTGCATTAATTGTTTTGTTGGCTGCACCTTTTAAAGCCTTTCTTTCACATCGCGGATTCGCCTTCGCCTGACCCCTCTTCTCGATGCTATCCTCAACTACTGCCTTCATTGAAGGCTCCATGTTCCAACACTGAAAACTGGAGCAGAAAATCTAGACGTGAACCTGTGCATATGTAAATGTATAATATTTGGCCATACATAATTTCAAAAAAAAATTCATTTCAGGATTTAGATATCACACGTACTATTTGGATCGCAGAGTGTTGAAAACAACCTGGCCCTCTACGGTAATGGCGACTGGCACCATCCTCAGGTGCTCTGATCACCACAGTCTACGTAATCCTCGATGACAGCAAGTTTTAAATGGACTACACCACCTTCTCGTTGCCATCAGTCATTTCTTCCAAACTACCTTCAAGTACGGTTTAGCCGCTGTACAAGTAAAGGGCATCACGAATCTTGACATACAGAAGTGTAAAGTATTCCTGAAGGCATAGGTAGATTTTGTAATATGTTCCTTTGTGTAACATTTTCTACTCCAAATGCTCAGATCCTATGACTGCGTAGTCGTTCAACGGCTTTTAGAGTTGTCCACCATGGATCGCGGAGAGCAATCACCTTTTTGAAATCGGTGGAGTGACAAGAAAGTTAGAGTGCATGCATTTTTAGGAGAGCTCAGATGGCGTTGGCGGAACGAAGGACAGACGCCATCGACTGTAGATCATCGGGAGCGATCGCAGAACCCATAAATGAAAAAATGAAGATCAAGATAAAAGTTTTTTGTAGGATTTTAATGAAGATTCATATGTTTCTACACCGAGATTTTCATGCTGAACTTGAAAATGAAATTCATTTCTCAATTAATGTACTTAGAGAAGGGATTATGGAACCGAACGGCTTGACGGTGTCAACGCTTCAAATACATAAAGCAGAGGCAAGCGCCCAGTAATATGATGGCACTTCTGCCTGTTCCCTAGTCACCGAACCGAAATGACTGGAAAAGGAGAACGCTGGCTCAATCCTTTTCTTGTGAAAATGATGACTCCGGCTCATCCCATACCTTCCATGACAAGCAATTATTAAACAATTCAAATCAAACTGTCCAATGTTTAGGGCTTTTAAAGATACAGTAATCATGGAAGCCCTATAGTTTGCTATGGCAAGCAAACTGCCCAGTTTTATCTGAGTTTGAAATGTCATGATTTTTCGTGGAATGTTTGGATGGTGAAGGTGAGCTGAACAGCGTCCAAAAGTCTTCTGCATTCCCTATATGGTGATGAACACTATCAAAAGGCTGATTTTGTTTTCGGAAAGCTTTATTGTTCTGTTGAACAGCTTCAATTAGACAAATGTTTTTGAATCTCGTGGAATATTGTTGGTGATTAACAGCCAGTGATTCACTTTCGCCACCCTCCTGAAATATGCAATATACACCATTGAAGTTGCGTCAATCAGACTGTCTAAGGAACCTAGCCACTCTGATTGCGATTCTAAGAAATCCAGCCTGAAAACCATAGGATGGAAGCTGGATCGGAAAAAGCTAATATTGAGGAATGAGCACCGATGGAGACGCCCACTAGCTCCTACTCGGCTTTCATTGTCAGATCGGAAGTGTATTAGTACTATTCTGACATTACCACGGCATACTACGGAAGTCACGATTTCAACCCACCATATTGTTCGTATTCGTAGAGCTTTTCCATTCTACCAATGCCTCTGGGGGTACACGGATCACGTCCATCTGGACCATGCTGTGGACTACGCTGTGGCTGTGGACTAGGCCTATTCCGATTTGAATATGGTTGTACTGTGACTTGCTTTAAAGCAAAATTTAGCACATTGTAAACCTAAAAAGCCTATTTGTGATCGGGAAAGAACTAAATTACACAATACATTACTCATACGGCAAAGGAACAGATAACAGGTAACGTAAAGATTATCGAACCCATTCTGATGAACACCATAGACTCGGCGAACGATTATTAGGTTAGTTTGGAGAGATTCTTTACTATATATTAGGTTAAGTCATAAGTCTGCGGACAAAATGATAGCGTTGAGTTCGAGAGATCATAACTCGGGAAAGAGGAGACGAAAATGGACGGGCAAGGCATTGCTAGATAGAGTATGAAAAGTTCTTCAAAGTACATGTTAACGAACACACCTGCCTGTTTCCTTTCCTGCAA
>UZAF01017016.1:25625-39803 GCA_900617895.1 Haemonchus placei
GAGATAGATAGGCGTATTAAGAAAGTCTACAGGAAGGGTGCTCCTGCCAGATGCACATTTCACAAGTCAATCAAACTACTCGTGAACTGGCACTCACCATTGGGTAGTCAGCCCACAATTATTCGTGGATTGAAGTCAATTGCCAAGGTGCGAAAACTCGGTCGATGGGTGCCTCATGCTTTGAAGCAGTATGTATTTTCGCGCCGACGTGGCACTTTCTCTCCTCACGCTCAAGCGAAGGAGACGGTCAGGTGTACTCGTTCGTATATATTTGGAAGAGCTTTTCATATCCTATCTAGCGAAGGCTCGCGCGTCTAATTTGCCACCTCTTCCCCGAGTTATGATCTCTAGGAGTCTTCACTATCACATTGTTCGAGGACTTATGACTCAACCTAATATAAACGCTCGCGTCTGTCCGTCTGTTTGTTTGTTTGTTTGCACGGAATTTCGATATAACCTGATGAAACACCTGGAGGAGTCGGGTCAAGTTTGGAATGGTTTGAGCATAGGGTAAGTGCAACAGAGCACATGTGAGCCTAGCGGAGCTCCGCTCCCAAGGGGCGAGGCATGCGCAGGAATCGGGCGAGGTCATGGGCTAATTCTTCTCATTCGGTCTCATAACAGTCCAGACGCCGGGAAAAAATGTGCAAAGGTGTGGGATGGATCAAAAACTAAAATAAAGGAAACTTACCGGCGGTGGGCGGAGCGTACTCGCAGTGGGCGGTACTTTCCACAGAGATTCATAACTCCATTCCCAAGCAAGACCTTATGCGTGCTGGGCATGCGTAAGCTTAGCGAAGCCCCGCCCACTATGAGCGTGCGTGCGTTAAGCTGGAAGCCACTTTTGAAAATTGAGTGTAACTTCGTTCAGAAACGTTCTAGAATGCAGGAAAAAAGTGGATAGAGGTAGTGGAACAAATGTGGTCAAATTCTAGAAGTGGGCGGGGTTGGCACTAAAGTGAGCGGAGTTTAGATCAAAACTTTACAACTCTACTCAGAAACGTTCTGGGATGCAGCAAAAAGGTGTTAAGGTGTAAAAGAACAAATGTGGTCAGATCCCAAAAGTGGGTGGGATTGTCACTGAAGTGGGCGGGGCTCACTTCAAAATTATTAGGTCTCTTCAGGTGCGTTTAAGAACGCGGAACGTAAATCCCTACAACTTCCCATGGGTACTATCCTCTCAAAATTAGTGTTCATGGCCACCCACAGCCCCATTTCACAGGAGTACTCTTCATGACCATGCACAGCCCAAACCAAAATATTTGTTAATTAAAAGCACAGTTCACGCTAAAAATGGTTTCTGCCATTTCCCCACGGATGAATTTGAGGTCCACGATGGTCTGAATGAGGTCTGAATGGTAGAGGCTGCGCCGATCGCAAGGGTGCCTATGCAGGAAGTTCAAACAACTTGTCGTGACCCATAGCAACAGTTAAAGACAGTTCTGTACAGTTCTGGATCGATGTAGGCAGCTCTTTGTACAATTGCAATATTGAGATCTCGTCCGAGTACCCCTTCCATGTTATTTCCGTCATGGCAATCTCGTCCAACCTCTATTTTCCCTACTTTTGAGGAGCCATGTTTTTCTCGAAATCGGCGAATACTTTCGCTCTCTTCTTTACCAAAGAACTATTCCCAATCTATACTTCCGCTTTTCGAATAAAATCGATTACCTCAAATTTATCGTGAACTGTGCCTTTAACATCAGAAACGGTCGAAGTTATTACTTCATTAATCCCCGTCGCCCTCGCTGAAGAATATTGTGTATACAGAAGTGTTGCTTTGATAAATTACATGTTTCAAAATCAAGTGTTATGTACACCATACTAATACTCCAGCTGAGCTGGAGTATTATCATGGCATATATAACACTTTTCTATTACACATCGAACACACTTCTTGAGCTGCTTGCCGATCAGTCCGAATTTCGCGATCTAGCGAAAAATTCTATGCTCCCTATGAGACAAAAGAAATGATGGCCGCTACAGAAGTGTCCGGGAAGATTCTCGGATGATAAAGGTCTATGATGAAAATCAGAAGCTTAGGTGGCTCCGTCCCTTATGAATAGAGCCCTCAGCGCACGCCATAGGCTGCTTTCATAGTCCGCCGGCCGGCGGACTATGAAAGCAGCTATACCGTGCGTGGCCGCCTGGTAAACAATAATCATATCGGTCCTTTGCCCTTTCAGACTAGTCCCGATCCGTGGACCATACATGTGATGATAGTTCAAAACTGTAATGTTTTTGCTTCATCAAAAATCGCATGGGTATTAACAGCCAGCGTGCAAATCAATAACTATCTCCAGATATACGATTAAATATTATTGCTGTGACTGGTCTTAGTACCGATGAAATGTAAACATACTGAAAAATTCAAAAATCCTAAAACAGATAACCTGTAGTCTTGCAGCTACCAGTGCATCCAACTTAGCGAACATATGTTCACTTGTCTGATTTTGATCCTCCATTATTGCCACGAGCTTTTCCAGAAAAGTTGGTAATTCTTCAATCACGTTTGTCAACCTCTTTTCCAATTTCTTCCTATACTTCTTCTCAAGAGCATCGTGTTGCTCCACTTCATCCTGAACATTTGTAGTTTTTCTTGATTCAAAGGCACAGTTCACGATAATTCCGGGTAATCCGGATTATGATGAAAAATGGGTAACGGAACTTCTCCCCTATCGCGGCATTCTCCCTTGCGGCATGCGGCAAATGTCACTGCAATTACCGTACTCACCCCGCCTCCACGCCAATCGATAGGATGCGGAATTTTTCGTTGATCGCCAGCTTTTTTATTGGATTTGATCGTTTTTTTCTTCTGTTTCTTTTTCGTTTTCATGTTTTTTAGACTTGTTCAATTAAAATGACTCCTCCTATGTAAGCGGCGATCAAGACTGCATTGTAATTGAAGAAAGCGGTCAGCCAATTCAAATAATTAAAGGACTTACCTCACAAATCGCGCGCTCCAATCTTCCATCGTAATCCTGCGATACGCGGCGTGTGCGGCGTGTGCGACGCCGTGTCCAGGGAGAAGTTCCCGGACCCATGAAAAATGGAAGACAAGATCGAAAGTAGTGCGATGAAGGTGAAGAAACTGCGTGAATAGGTGCTTCCAAAGCGCCAAAGGGCTTCGAAAAGCCGTTAAAAAGCGGGCTGGACGAGAATGAGACCAGGAAAATGAAGCCGAGTGTGGCGTTTGGACGAGCTATGCAATGTCTGTCAGTGCGTAGGTGTGGGTCCTGGTGTGAATAACCGACTACGGTAAGCAAAAATTCATTCATACATAGGCAAAGTTAACAAATGAAAACCCTAGTAACAGCAAAAGTAGCCCACCTTTTTCAGCCTGTTGGGGTTGAAAATCAAATTAAGGATCGCAACAGAAAAAAGATGAACGGAGGATAAGAGAATAGGAGGAAATCATCGCCTCATTACTCGGCGATCATCTGATTGTGTGTGGGTCCTCGAGTGAAAATTTGCAATCTGTATCTCCTCGACACTCGTCTGACGTGACATCGATCGAGAGGAGGAAAATCGCCCCTCGAATTATCGTGAACCGTGCCTTTAATCTTCACTTAAACATCATATTTAACTTACCAGAACCCCATTTTGCTCTGCCCATTTCTGGATTTCCATTTTCTGCTCAGCAATGGTCAAGGTGGTGTTGCTAAGGATTGTAAAATACTTTAACTGGGATTGTTTGTCAACCTTGTCGAGAAATGTTTTGGGAAGCGATCCATAGATCTGTACAGACGCTAAAGAGCTCCCGTAAGTTGCCGTTGATGCGATCATGAGTAGCAAGAAGGCAATTTTCATTCTGTAATCGTCTAAGTTAATGTATAGAATGGAAATGTTGATAAAGAGAAATTGATGCCTCGGACAGTATTGGTGAGGAAACTGCTGAATGAGGAGGATTCAAACGAATCACTATCACAAGGAAATGCCATTTTTATACACACCACTATGTTGCCAATGTTTCAGCGTGTTTTTTAATGAATCAGTTTTTTGTTAAACACAACACACACAGTTCTGAAAGAAGTCTCAAAAAAAAAACATCCGGCAAATACAACGACTTTTTCGCTACTTCTTTCAGATTCTCTTTGCACCCTTAGCAAAAGCTTTCTGGGTCACATTCCCGAAACCTTGTTTTTCTTCTCTTTCCACCCTTCTGACGTTCACAGTTCTGATGAATCAACAGCTCCCACAGACGATGAGTGTGAAGCTTTAGGTTTAACAGGTTTTCAGGTTTTAACCCAGTATCTCAAGACAGAACCTTCGACCTCACGTGGTTACACTTCTATGTCGCACAGTTCTCAAGCAGTTGTTGGAAGAGAAGAAGTGGGATCTCGTGCTCAGCTTGGAACTTATGATGGCAGCTGGCAGCGATTATTTCCTGAGTGGGTTCAAATAATCCAAGACGTTATCAGGTCAGCTCAAACGAATCCTCGTCGGGCGCGTAATCCCAGTGATATCTATCAAACGGCTCATCCTGAGCAAGCGAGAAGGCAAGTTGTGCCAGAGCACGCTTCGAGCCAGGATGTATTGTCGTCTGCGTTGCGAGAGACCGTTGGCAGTGCTTTCCATGGCAATATCCCAGCCGCTGTTGAAGCGAATCTAAGTTCGTCCTCTGCTACGAGCGCTTTCAGTGAGTTACTGGATGCGGCCATTGTGCGCCGTCTTGACCAAGGCAGTGATTACGATCCATCTCGTTATCCTAACATAAATCGCCGGTATTCAAGGAAATAGTGAACTTAAGAGATAGATGAAACGCTCAGTGTATGTCGCAATTCACTAGGCAATAGATTTATGGATGATAAATAACATTCATATCTTTGTTTCCCGCTGTCGTGCCGATATTCGTCGTAGATGGTCTGAATAGAAGTCAGCCAGGATCCCTTTTGTGATAGTAACTTCTTTCTTTATCTTCAAACCATGTTGGTCCTTTACGCTTCGTTGTTTGATGAGCCATTTAATCTCGATAACATCCATGTTTTTTTAATTTTATAGTTTGAGAGAAGTATTATTCTTTCTCAATTGGCATTCAGCTAAATTGAATAGTTGTACGAGAATTTTACATTTACACCGTTTTCAAAAAGCCATACGCAGTTGCCACAAATCCTTATAAGGCCTATAAGCTCACTGCACTTGATTTCAGCCTTCCTTGCCAGAGATTCGCGTGTAGATTTCATCCTATTTGCTCAGTTCGATGTTGCAGCTCTATAGCTCTACAGCTTTTATGATGTAAAACGCCATAAAAATATGAATTGATATTGCAGCATTAAAGTAGTTGTCTTGTTGGCTGCACATTTCAAGCCTGGCATCACACCGGTCTCTAAGTCGTTCGATCTTTTCACTGCCATAATCAACTACTGCCTTTTCGCAAGGTCCTCGTTTCAACATTGAAAAATAGAGCAGGAAATACAGTAGCGAACCTGTGCGTGTGTATACCTGACCATAGTTAATTTCAAGAAATTTCACCTCCAGATATTGATGTAATACGTGCTATTCAGACCACATAGTCTTGAAACCAATCTGGTCATTCAAGGTAAAGAGTACTGCCACCATGCTAGGGTATGCTAGCCGTCACGTCCTTCGCAACCTTCCGTGACACTGGAGACCAGCAAATTTTGAATTAACAGCAACACCTTTTCAGCTGCCTTCCTTTTCCGATTCCATCGACTATTTCTTTGAAGCCACCATCAAGTATTGTCCAGCTGCTCACCAAATAAAGCTGATAAAGATGAACAAGTGTGTTTTGAAGGTATGATAGGTTTTGTATTTTCGATTGTATAATGTTTTCACTCTCAAATTCAGACCCTGTGATTTCATGAGTGCTTGGGGACTTTCAGTGATATCCACCATGGCAGAAGCAATCACTATTCGAGGTCGATGAACTGACAAGAATGTCAGAGTGCATGCATTTTTAGGAGAGCTCAGATGGCGTCAACGAAAGGTAGGAACGGCGCTATCGACCGTAGATCATCCGGAGGGATCGCAAAACCACAGACGAAAAAGTGAAGATCAAGATAAAGTTTATCCAGGGTTTAAAAGAACTAAAAGAAGGTTCATATGTTCCTATACAGAGATTTTCATGCTGGACTTGGAAATGAAATTTATTTTTCAATTTATTAACTTTGAAAAGGGATTTTCGAATTGAACGAACGAGGTCTACGCTTCAAATGCATCAAGCAGATTCAGAGGTTCGGCGATTCGCTAGCAGTCCTGGCTTTGCTGGGCTCACAATCAGACAGAACCGATGGCCGCATCTTCGTTTCTATAAAACTGATGGCTCCGACTATATCACAGGATCATGAAGTTACTCCTACTCCCATGCCAAGATTTCAAATTTGTGCTTTCAAAGATTCAATAATCACTGAAGCTCCGGCGCTTATAATGAGCAGCGAACTACTCAATTTTGTCTAGGCTTGAAGTGCTGCTTTTGCGTCTTTGCTTGCTGATTGCTTGATCTTTTTTATGTGTTACAGTTCTGTGATATTTTCTGGATAGGGTGGATGGCGATAGTGAGCTGCGACAGCGTTCAAAAAGCTTCTATGTATGTATTTACATTCTTTATATGGTGATGAACACTATCAACAGGCTGACTGTATTTCGAAAAGCTTTATTATTGTTCTGTTAAACGGCTTCAATTAGACAAATGTTTTGAATCTCATGGAGAATCGATGGTGATTAACAGCCAGTGATTCACTCCCAATACCCTGAAATATGCTATATACACCATCGAAATTGCCGTAACCTCTTTCCTGAGCAAACTGGTCACTTTGACTGCGATATTAAGAATTACAGCTCGAAAGCTAAAGGGAGGACTGGAGAGGAATAAGCCAATGAGGAGGAGCTGTTCAGCACCAATGGAGATGCCCAGCAGCTCCTACTCAGCTTTCATTGTCAGATCGCGAATTGTATCAGTACTGTTCTGACATTACCACGACATACAACGAAAGTCGGGATTTCCAAAACCCACCAACATATTCGTAACCGTGACGCTCTTTCATTCTGCCGGAGTCTCTGGGAGCATACTGATCACGTCTGACTTGACCATGCGGGTGGCTACGTTGTGGCTGAGGCTGTGGAGCGTGGCTACGCTGTGGCTGTGGCTGTGGCTGTGGAGCGGGTCTACGCTGTGGCTGAGGCTCTGGAGCGGGGTTACGGTGTGGCTGAGGCTGTGGAGCAGGTCTGTCCCCGGTTGGATATGGTTGTATCATGAATTGCCTTAGAGCAAAATTGAGCACATTGTAAACCTGAAAAGATTATTCATGACTCGGGAAAGTACTAATTTTACACAAAATATCACTGATACAGCAAAGGAACAGATAACACATTTCAAAGGAACAGATAACACGCGACTGTAGGATTATCGACCCCATTCTGAGGCGCGCCATAAACTCTGAATCCATTCAGATTTGGTAGCGGGGTGAAACGATCATTAGATTGGTTTGGAAAGTTTAACCGATAACCAAACTGGTCCTTTGCCCTTTCAGATTAGTCTAGGTATTTTTGAGGAAGCTTCGGCACAAAATCTGGTCCAGGGACCATATCTGAGAATGACAGCAAACAGTAGTGCTCCGTTTTTGCTTCATCAAACTTCGCATGGGTATTGACAGCCAGCGTGCACATATACGACTAAAAAGGATTGCTGTGACTGGTCTTAGTACCGATGAAATGTAAACATTCTAGTAATCTCAAAAATCCTAAGATAGATAACCTGTGGGCTTGCAGTTCCTAGGGCCTGCAACTTAGTCAACATCTGGGCACTTGTCTGATTTTGATCCTCCATTACTGTCATGAGGTTTTCCAGAAGAGATGGCAATTCTTCAATTATGTTCGTCATAAGCTTCATCAATTTCTTCCTATACTTTTTCTCAAGGGCATCGTAATGCTTCACTTCATCCTGAACATTTGTAGTTTTTCTTCATTTAATCTTTATTTAAACATCATATTTAACTTACCAGAACCCCATTTTGCTCTGCCCATTTCTGGATTTCCTTCTTCTGCTCAGCAATGGTCATGGTGGTGTTGCTAAGGATTGCAAAATACTTCAGTTGGGATGGTTTGTCAACTTTGTTGAGAAATGTTTCAGGAAGCGATCCCCAGTTCTGTCCAGATCCTGGAGGGCTCCCATAAGCTGCCGTCGATGTGATTGCGAGTAGCAAAAGAGCAGTTTTCATTCTGTAATCGTCAAGTTAATGTATAGAATGGAAATGTTGACAAAGAGAAATTGATGCCTCAGCCAGTATTGGTGAGGAAACTGCTGAATGAGGAGGTTCTAAGCGAATCGCTATCTCAGTGAAATGCCATTTTTATACGCACCACTTTGTTGTCATTGTTTCAGCGCGTTTTTTAATGAATCAGCTTTTTGTTTGAAAAACACAGCGCTTCTGAAAAAAAACTCAAAAAACATCCGGCAAACACAGCGAATTTTTCGCTCCTTCTTTCAGATTTTCTTTGCACCCTTAGCAAAAGCTTTCTGGGTCACTTTGCCGAAAACTTGTTTTTCTGTGCTTTCCACTCTATCTAACGTTCTTTTCTAGGTTGTCCACTATTTTCCGCCTTCTGCGAAGCTGGGAAGGATGTCAGAAGCTCGAGATGTCAACGTTATTCATTTCAGTGCTTACCGCTGTCTTGCGAGTAGACGAATTAGTGGTGACTGCTATTGTTTTAAAATATTCCGATGGACCAGTTCTGTTAATGCGACGGTTGTGCCCACCGACGACGCGTTTTACACGTTCCCACCTCCTGCACAAGCTTCTGCATAGATTCATCAAAGATTGGTCATAAAATACTGGTAAGTAGTATTTGGGCGAAGGTGGTGTAGTGGCAGGTGGTACACGCATGGTCAGGGATTCGAATTCCGGACCGATATCCGTATAGACTGACCAAGCCTTCCATCCCTCCAGTGTCCGTAATTTGGTGCCAGACTCGTCTGGGAGGATACGCCGTCATTACGCCACTACGATTGTGAATGGAAGTAGAGTGCGTGGGCGCATCCCTCAGACGGGATTGATTAACACCAAAAACTTTATCCTTTATCTTAAGTAATATTTGGAAAAAGAACGGCGTATGGGTGAAGCTTGCATTCTACGAAATTGTAGTGTGGCACAGCCTTCGTTTAGCACGGTTCATAGTGTGCGAGTACGTAGAGTAGGTAAAACGATCACTAAAGAGCAAATTATCTGATTGGAGAGTAGGAGAAAAGCAATGAAATCGTTTGGAAAACTTCTCCAGCGTATTTCTCCATTCCAGGCTATGGAGGGAGGGAGAGGCTGAAGCTAGAGAATGTTATGTCTCTCCATTTCTCTAAAATAATCCATAGGCATTTCGAGCAGCAATTTTTTTTCAGCTTCTTACAAGTACAGTAAGAGAGGGCGCCATCCCAGTACGAGTGCGACGCCAGATATGTAGATGCATCTTAGCTCGCGCAAGAGCGCTTGATGGCTACTTTCAGAGTTCGACGACTGTCCGTCCGTCCGTCCGTCCGTCCGTCCGTCCATTCAGCGCCTGCTGCGACGGCGGCCGCTAGAGTAGTGTTGACGGCGCTGGCAAGTGATTCAGTGTGTCGACAACGGTCAGGCGCCGCCGTCGAGGCACGCGCTGAACGGACGGACGGACGGACGGACGGATGAATCGTTGAGTTCTGAAAGCAGCCGGAATCGAGCGAATGAGAATATGCTAGTAATAAGTTTGAGGTCTGGAAAGACGTAACGAGATTAATGTGTCTATGGTTTGACGAAGAATGTAGAGACTTTCCATGCTACCCTAATGTTTCTAATTTTAAAATTCAAAGGATTCACGCTTCCTATTCATCTTTACTTCCATCTTTTAAAACTTCAAGCTGTCTGAGCTGAACTCGATAATTAAATTTGTAATTGCAGGTGAATTTATGTTTCAACTTGGCTTTAAAATCGAATTTCGCGAATCTCTCCAGTACACCACTTAGGCATCGACGATTGTTCCCACAAAAAAGATGGCTGAAATGAGGAATTCATGGGGTTAAGTTGTCTGTAGGTATAGGGTAATCATGCAGCTGTATCTTGAAGAGATAGTTACCATCTTGACGGGGGCAGATGTTGGGAAGAGCAAAAGAGTAAGAGCATTCCAGGGATGAAACTTGGTGATGCCGCCTTCAACAGTGAAAATAACTTAGGATTCCTTGTTGCCATAGAGTTCGTCATTATTTCGTAATACTCGATTTTAACTCAGGTACGGGCGCACTGAGTAATCATGAGGTACTTCTGAAAATTTCTTTCAATTGAATAACCCTGACTGGTGTTAACCAATGGTCTCACGTATAATACACTCCTATTCTTCATTAAGCTTCTTCATTACTATGGAGGCTTTTCTCCAAAAAAGCCTCTAATTCCATCTTCAGACCCTTTCAGATTTCGCAAGCGTTCAGCCGCCAATATTGATCCCAATGGCCGATGTCTGGCCAGAAAAACAATCACCTTTTCGAAAGCGAGGGATCGACAAAAAGTTAGAGAACATGCATTTTGAAGAGCGCCCAGGTGCCGAGAGGAAGCCCATGCGAAACGAGGGGTCGGCGCCATCGACTGAAGATCACCGGGCGTTACCGTATAGACCACAGAAGGAAAAGTGAAGATCAACGCAAAAACGTTTTCGAAGTATCCGTCACAATTATTATATTACCTTGTAGAGCATTTCATGTTTAATCCAAATTTGAACATTGTTTTAAAAATCAACAAAGTAGCGGGAAGAAAATGAAGTACTACTCCTGCTCTCCTGGGAGGAAGCTTCCACATTCGGAATTATAGAAGAGACTACGCTGCTTGGCTATTTGACAGCTTTCCAGGGAAGGGGGTTGAACTGGAAGGCTTGAGTGGTATGTAAGGGAATCGCCTTTAACCGGTGGAGTGTAAGGAACGTCGATTGGGCTTCGGCTTCCGAAACACTGGATATTCTAGCATGATCAACAACTTCTATGTTCACAAATACAACTACAATAGACTGCAAAACACTGCAGATCCGATTTTTGACACATTTTCCTTAAGTTATGATATCAAGGGTGGGAACGCTACCTTTGAGAAGACTTGTATTTTCAACGTTTTCTTGTTTTGTTTCTCTTCATTTCTTACAATTACTGGGTGTGTTTCAAGTTGTGCGTCCGAGGGTGCGCGCGACAAATTGCGCGGCGAAGTTCGTGGCGATTTTNTTTGGACGACTCCGGCGCCTATCATTGGGGCCCAAATCTGAAGTAAGGTTGATTAGTAAGGTCAGCTGATCCTATTGTTCTACTGTACTGCGAAATTGGGCCCAAGTAATAGGCGCTTAAGTCGTCAGAATATGTATTGGTTTCGCCGCGCAATTTGCCGCGCGCACCCTCGGACGCACGACTTGACCGTCCCCCTCAATCACTCTGTACGCGAAGCCGCCCTTGCCCTTCCCCGATTAGGATTCAAGTTTAAGATTCCTGTTGAATCAATCTTGTCATTCACAGCAGATTCCACGATTTCTCAGCGTGACGGAGACCATCGAAAAATCCAGAGAAGACTTTTGATAAGGAACTCAGAGGTCCACTTCAGTTCAACATCATCTTTGTCTGATTCCAGCATGTTCCACTCGACTTCCTAGAGTGCACAACCGCTCACCCATTGACATCAAAAGCAAAGTCTTTTCAGAAAGAGCTTGTGATTACAGTTTTAATAAGAATATCTCACAGTTCTGCTATTACTCTTTTGGTAAAAGCCATTACCACGCCACGAATTTTGTACTAAAATGTCTTTTATCCCATTCACACAATATCCCATTTGAATATACAAAGCAGCGTTCGTTTCTTCAACGCATTCAATACCGCACTCCTGACCATTTATTATTATGGCATGAAGCATAGGAAACCACTTTCATTCAGAATAGAAGTGGCGTTTTAAATACGTATGTGCCCTATAAAATGACAACTCCCAGACGAGGTGTACCATTTAACCGACCTTGGAGGGATATGTAGGTGGCTCGATCAGCCTTGGCGAGTATCTGTCCGGGCTTCAATCTGTGAGCCATACTGATACTACGTTACTTGGTACCACACCCTTTTCCCTTTTAAAATATTATATGTTTACATAAATATACTGTGTACTTGTGAAGCATTTGCCGCACTACTGGTACTCACACGATACAGAGCTAAAGCCGGAAAAGTTGGTCATCCCAAGATGGATTGGGTCAACACCAAGAAAATTACCCTTTTATTCTTTTTAATTACTTTCACGTCCAATTTAAGTGTTCTTACATAAACTTGTTGTAGTCAAAAAAGAGGAAATGTGTTACAGACGAAAAAACCATCACCTTGGAACCGTTCGAATTGGGTGGTATATTTTTTATGAGCTGATAATTGTATCTGTCTTTCTTTATCACGAAACTGATCCATTCAAATGGCATGCCACAGGACGAGTTTTGTACGACTGATCTCTTCCTTATGTGCAGACATACCAACGCCCTAATGTCGTTTTTTTGTCAATGAAGTAAATCACCATGAAATCGTCTTTCCGAACGCGTGGCGAAACGGGTTAGTGGTATACTTTGAGTATCATAAATCATTCCTATCGCTACAAGGATTAGGAAGAATGAAATATCCTGAAAAATAAAGTAATAATCAAAAGGGTCTACCAGTACCTCAGAATCGTCGGGGTGCGCCTCACACTCGAGTTTTATTCGGCGCCGTTTGGGTGTTTGGAAGGGCATACATAGCTATCATAAAACCATCGCAAAGAGGAGTATAAAGGGTCGTAATTTGCAGGGAAACGTGGTTTGCATCCGTTTTACGATATTATTTAAAGCAACTAACTTTACATTTATATCGCTCCCGTGCCTGTAGTGGTCTTTATGATAAAGGCAGTAACGAACAGATTTGTTGTATGGTGAAGTCTACCAATTTAAAGCTGCTTGGTCCTCGAACCTGATTTCAAGATGTTTGGTCTTTGAAAAAAAATAAATCTTTTACCAGGTACCCCATGAAGGAATCCAGCTAGCCTTCGTGCCCACTAGCTTTCGAGTATAAGTCATGCACGCTCTGATTGTCAGACCAACACAATTTCGAATGAAGGTCAGTTGCATGGCGCACTCCAATACAAAACTGATCAAACTTCATTATTCTTCATGGGCTTTAAGAAGATTGCGTGGTAAACGATAAAAGTTCGTTCAAGGAGTCTTAGCCCATTATTTCCTTTTGGAAAGAAAAGGATGGAACTCCATATATGGAATAAGTATAAAGCCTTCATCGAAACATATATGACTAATAAAGAGGAATATAAAGTAGATTTCATCCTGATGTTAACATTTTCGTCGATCAGTTATGCAATCGCCAGCTATGATTTACAGTCATTGGCGTCAGTCTGCGTCTGCATCTGCCATGTCTGCGCCCACCTCGTTGCTTACAGTCTATTTTTTTGCCAGTAGGTCGACCTCAATCGGGCGATTTTTTTTCTATTCATCTCAAGCCATCCCATCGATTCCATGGAGCACGTGACAGTCGATGCCATGCGATCATTGATATGGTCTGTAAATCAACAAAAAACAATTTCAAGGACTTTATGGCAGGTAGTGTGAGTGTGAGTGAAGCGTGCGACACTGATCTCAAATGGTTTATTCCGCAAATCGGCAAGTTCAACAAAAGTCACAGGAGGTAAAAAATAACGAACTAGTTCACCCTGAACCTTAAAAAATGGGGTATTGCAGTTGGTCGCATGCTACGAAGGCTTGAAAGGACTAGTTGTAAGGTTTTTCTATGGGTTCTGTTTCTATGGACTTCCATAGATTTTGAAGGATTCATTGGCAAACACGAGAGTAAAGAACTACGGCAAAGTGGTACTTACGGTTAGACTTGATGAGAATCGAGATGATGTGAAGTGCATGGGGAGGGTGAAAGAGGAGTCGTACATGCTGAGCATAAAGTGAAGCGATCCCTTCGAAGATGAGTCCTCTTTTGGAGAATAGTAAAAACAGTTAATCGCTAAGAGTAAAAAAGAGGTTTTATTGCTTCAAACTATACCTTACTAGACAATACGCACTGATTTGCGGTTTTTGAGTATATTGCCTACAGGACCGTCACCCCACGAATGGCGGGAGAAGATGTGGAAAGTGGCCTGTGCCTTTCCATTCCTGATCATTTAACTTGGAACAAAGTACAGCCTCTGGGTCAACTATCACTTCACAAAAAAAGTA
>UZAF01017016.1:44065-57365 GCA_900617895.1 Haemonchus placei
TTTATGAGATTTTCACGAATGGCTGACAAATTACCTTTACCTAGACCTTTCTTTTACTTTACCCTTACCTTTCTTTACCGCACCCTCCAGTGCCTCCAGCGCCAATGAGTTTTGTTTTCGGAATATAATACCTTCATGGTCAAAACTTAATTCGTTTTTCACAGGAATTCGTTTTTCTCACTAGCAGTATAAGTAATCGGAACTGAGAGCTGTTGAATCCACTCGTGAATTTTCTGGTAACTTCCCCTTTACAAAAGTCCTTACGTGAGAGAAATAAAGAAGGCAGTTGGGAACATCATAAAAATACTAAATAAACATTTTTATTAGTAACAAAATAATAAACAGATTAATGAATGAAAATTACAGAAATAAAACTTTGAAATCGGGTAACACATTGAAACAAATAAAAGGACTATCCCTCGGCATTAGAAGAACACTACGATGACTTTGGGGGATTCGGTACTTTCAAAGAGCCTCTTTGAGTGGTTGTTGTAGTTGGAGACGTTTTATGAGTCTGTAAAGTGGAATGAGTGAGGTTTCTATGGGAATCAGAATCTTTGTAAATAATTAAGATTGGACAAAAATGCTCACCCCGATGAACATTGGAGTCAACGCTAGGATTATAACAGCAGAAAGAAGTACGATGAAAATTTCCGTCACCGCATCACCATCGTCTATATACGTTTGGTCTAAAAGGTTCTTTTTTATGTAACCTTACTATCGTATTGGGTTACTGTAACATAGATTTCTAGAGAGGCCCTCTACCGGTCTCTTTTAGAAGGTAGGCCTTCCAGAAATGACTGACAATGAGCCCTCCTAGAATCGATTTTTAAAGCCCCCTTCCCTCTAATGGGCCTTACTTAGGGCGCTTCTCAGCCATACAATGTCCCGTGGAACCTGTTCGGGAGCCATTGAGTCCCACCAATATGCATTATCTTAAACAATTTTCATAGTGAAGTGTGCCTTTAGCTTTTAAGTGCCCTAGCAAGGCTTAAAAGCCCTTGCCGCAAATCTTTCCCCCGAGGAGACCATTTGAATATAAACATATCAGGAAATACACTTCGAAGGCACACTTCACAATAAAAAATGGTATCCGACACTACAGCGAGAGAACGAACCTGTCTTGAGTCCCTAAGTATACTCTATGGGGCGATGTCTTGTCGAAAAACTACATAGGTGGGGCACAATAACGGCTTGAGGAGGACTCCGCTATTCACCACGCTTTGAGGCGGACGTGTTTCAACAGCGTCGTGTAGGCCCCACCATTCAGAATAAAGCGCACTTGCTGAGAATTCGCACGTTTGGTAGCGGCAAATGATGACAGTGGAAGACAGTTTTGAGCCTTTTACGAGTTGCTTACCGATGGGATATCGGCTGCATACCCCTTACAATAAGTCTCCGCCATGGTTATCTGGGGGACGGAACTTACGTGCGTCCGAGGATGCGCGCGGCAAACTGCGCGGCGAAGTGCGTGGTGGTTCGAACNAACTCTAGCGCCTATCAAAGGGGCCCAAATTTGAAGCAGAGTAGTTCAGTAGTATCAGCTGACCCTACTTAACTAATCTACTTCGAGTTTGAGCCCCAATGGTAGTCGCCAGGGACGTTCGAACCCTGGTTATCTCGTATCCCGTTTTACGACTTAAGAATCTTTATTTCGTAAATACTGCGAATTTTCTCGCTTTCTTCGCCATCGGTTCATATTTTTCAAAAACACTCTCGTTTTTAGCTTAAAAGGGCTAGTCAAAAGCATAAACTTACAAACACTTACAAAATGTATGCTTGATTTTTCGATACGATTTCAGTCGAGCCTTGAGCTTTGCGCGTTGCTTTTTCAAGAGCTTCAAGTGACCATCAAGTTGGGTAGTTTTTCGACGTAATTCATCTTCGTAAACGTCTTTCTCTTCTCGTAACCGCTCTTCTTTTTCGATTAGATTTTGCAAATACAGCTGATTCGGGGTCGCAGAAAAAGGGTTAGAAATTGGACGAGTTCTTATGGCTATCGCAGAACTGTGTCTGCCATCTTTACCTTTTGTGTGTATCCATACCTGAAAATAATGATAGCTAATTTTCCTGTTTTTCAAAGCTTTTTACTGTTTATTGAGTAAATTGACCGTGGGATAATTTCGAGACCTCTTCAGGTGTGGAAGAAAATGAGAGGGAAGGGGTGGGATGGGATCCAGAAGTGGTGGTTGGGAAAGTGTCGGGAGAGTGTCATTGAAGGGATTCATCTGAACTCATGACCAAGTCATGACAACTTTCGAATAACTTTTTCAACGAATCTGGTAATTTCACCTTCCCTACAGCCCATAACCCTTGAAATCCTCCCTTTACCCACACCCTTGCGCCCAATATCTGCACAGAACTTTGCCTATTTGTGTTCTAGATATCCAGAAAATCAAAATGTTTGTCAATTCGAGTGGGGTTTCTTCTCGGAAATCCTATCTAAATTCACGGGAATTTTGAAGTGTAACATCGGAATCTGCGGACCACCGTACCATCTCAAAACCTGCTCAATTGTTACTGTAACTCTAGCTGCATAAGCAATCAGATAAATCTAAAAAATAGACAGATAGATACAGAATACAGGACTAATTAGTCGTTAAACTTACAGTGTAGTTTTTTGTAGGAAGTAAACCGTTACGAAAAAAATATGGTGTCGTTGTGATGAATTCTCCTTCGTGCTTCTCCTCTTCTCCAGACGTAAGATACACCTATAGGAGAATTCAGGTAGACTCTGTCAGTATTGATAGAAGAAAAAACATGGACGTCAGAATTAGGATACATGAAAAGTGACATATAAATGCTTCGGTGTCGTTTGCTCCTACGGTATACCTAAGAGAAAATGTGGTTATTAAGATCTCCCCCACTGCAAGATATATTTCCTGATAGCAGGATAAGTGGACCGGAAAACGAATGCAATGACGCTCATCGTCTCCTCACCGGGCGCCTACTGAACAAAAGCACTTTCTGAGTCGCTTTTCGCAGCGATAATTTTACCTTTACCAGTTTATTACCTCACGAGTACCCTTTACTGGGAAATACTCTCATCGATGGATGTGTTGTGTGCCTTAAAAGCCTCATATAGTTTTAGTAACTACTCCTATACCGTTCGTGGTGAAAGTTTTTTTCCATTTGTACATGGTGGCGCACTTAACCGCTTGGAATAGTCCTGCGCTGAACGCCCTGTGCACGGGATGGAAGGAACAGTTTAGAAAGGAGGAAATGGATTAGATAGCAGGAGAGGGAATTCTTTCCGCGCCTTTAGTGAGGAAGCAACCACGGGGCATTGGCCTCCGTGAATCTACTTTGTCGAGAGCTCAGAGAAACAAAACTCTCATGGGGATATCGGCATGCTTAGGGAGAACCCTTTCCGAGAACCAGTTACAATCTTACTGTAAACGTCACCCCTTTATCATCGTTTAGCAAGATTCGTCTCTTACTCCTCCTCACCCAGTACGACGATGGATGGCAAAAAACAATCAACGGTTCAAATTAGAAATTTATTTTACAAGGAACTTACTATGAAATGCTCAAAGTCTCGATAAGTGCTCTCCCATGAAATATCAATAGCATTTTCTATGTCCTGCAAAAGTGGTCACATCAATATTCAGGCAGGAAACAGGAGAAGGGCAAGTTACGCAGCCAGGTTTGATAGAGCAGCCTTGGGCGGATGGTACCCCCACTTTTCAACATTTTAAGTATTCTAGAAACAATGTGCCTGATGCGCCCCCAGATTCGGTTGCCACGCCCATCATTGCAATGAATGGGCGTTTTGGACAAACTTTTGGCTCTTATTGCGCCCTTCTTATGACTTTTTGGTACCACAACCCCGAACAGCATTTCCTTTAAAGCCAGTTTTCGTCCCAATAGGTCATCTGCAATTTCATCTACCCTTGGTGTTCCCTTGAAGTCTATGCATGCGGGTGAGAATTCCATTGTCTTCCAGCCTGACTTGCTTCGACACAAGGTAGTACTCAGCAGTTACTTCCCCCAGAAAATGTTGCCAGCTTATGATTAAAATCTTGTAAATATTAAATAAACATTGAATTGAATCAACTCAACAAAATCACTCGATTCCTTTAACGTATATGATTAATTCACGAGGAAAGAATCTGACTCACTGACCGATCTTATAGTGAAAATAGACGGAGGATAGGGTTTTCCAAAGAAGGTGTCATGTCTAACTATTAACTCCTTTTCTGTCATATTATTGACTAGAACATAGCCGAGTGTGAGACGATACTTGACTGAAAATACTTATGCTTCGAAAATGAACAAAAAAAGGTATATGAACATTATAACACTGAAAAGAAACACTGGATGTACCGTATTTTTCTATTGAACCAAAGTTGACGGCTATACACTTCTCTTTTGCTTCACACTGGATGGGTGAATGCATATAGGAACAGCTGTACCATTCATCGGGATAAAATACTTTTTCCAATGAAGACCCATCCTTTGTATTCGTCAAGCGAATCTTAAATATGACGCTTTAATTAAGATTATCAAAGTTTAAAGTTTTTTGACATTGATCGATCCCGTCGGAGGGGTGCGCTCTCCGCATTCGGCTTTCATTCAGAATGGACAGCCGATATAAAGGTCAGCGCTCCCATCCTCCCAGATGAGTCCGGTACCAACTAACGGACCTCTTTGAGGGGTGGAAGGTTTAGTGGCCTAGGCGGATGTCGGTTTGAGATTCGACCGGTGACCATTAGGATTCAAAAGAGATAGTGCGCCACTTGCCACTACACCACCTTCGCCCGCACACTCTCAAAAATTAGGCACAAGCTCCTGAAGGCTACAATCAGCGATTTTGCGTAGTTTATGACCGGTCCTCAGCATCGGAACAGCATCCTCCGTTCCGTGCAGATTTCATTGCCATTTCAAGTTGGTTTGGAAGAACCAATTCGAGCTGTTCGCATCTGAATTTTCATGCTATGCTCACCTTAAATGCAATATCATTTCTTTCGGAACATTCCGGAAACGGCCCAAAAAGGACTCGTAAGCAGTCGCCACACAATCCTCCTATTATAGTCTTATAGATCACGGTTGGTTCGAACACCGGCACTTGAAAAGGAATAGAATGCATTTCAAAGAATCCTTTCTTAAAACAGTATTTTAAGGAGAATATATTTCCTACGTATATGTGTACTAGGCCTGTGAATGGTGCTGTGAGAATGAATTTCGAGCCACTCCTTCTCGTTTCACTTCCCAACTCCGGCGTTAATGTATGGGAACGATTACATGTGTATAATGGTTGCGGACTTTGCACCTCAGTCCCTACGGTCGCAGAAAGGCACGCAGCAGTGACTTTGTACCAGTTGCCGTAATCGTCCACGGAAAATTCCCCACGGAAAATTCGAAACCTCATTCTTACAGTACGCGGCGGGTACAGTAAACGCGACGCGCCTTCCGGGTTTACGATCACACATCCCGGTTGTGATGGTTACCGAGCAGCTCCGAATATGAAAGAGAATCGGTGGTTGAACCAGGTACCTATCGATTCACTGAGTTTTGGTTAATGTAAAAGCGTGGTGATCTTTTGATTGTCCTGACTGTTGAAGGAGCATGATCAATCAGGGGTTCGGAACCTGGAGAAGCGGGGAGATACATGAAGACGAAAGCTCTAAGCAATTGATTGTAACAAGATTTCTATCCAGAATTCGACAATCCCCTTCTTGCTCTCTAGACCCTAAATGTATAAGAAGCCAAAGAAAACCTACAATTCGATGACGTTTTTGATAACTGTACGTATCTTATACCGTAAGAACCGAGCACTGTTAGAGCATTGTTCGGTAGATAATGAGTAACCTGGAACTTCGTTTAGCTTCAAAGTTACTTTCAAAAAACCAAATTTTCTCGAACGCTCTCTTTTGCTGAGCGTTTGTTCATTTATAGACTCATTAGAGATCCATAAATCACATGCAATTGTCAGAGTATCAGCTGGGTGGGTGTCCAAGCTCGTGATGATAATGAAAAGCGATAAACCAGCGGTCTATCAGCGAAAAAACCAGAAAAAATCTACGATTTCACGACCCACGGATTGTTATTCCACGTAATGGTAGTCGGTTTGTGTTTCAATTTGAAAAGAGAAAAAAAGCTGGAGGGTGTAACTGTATTTTTCTTACGGCAAAGTTTGAATGAAGAAAAAAAATAGTAAGGTTCCGTGGTCGTACAAAATAGTATTTATTTGTTTTCGCATGAGCTCGGTGATTTACAGTGAATGGAATAGGATAAGACGAAGTACCAAACGAGACATGATCTCTCATCGCACCCCTGCAAGATAGTGTTATAGGCATTAAAAATAAAGAATAATGGAAAATTGTTGCTTTCAGAGTTTAACGTGGTGACCACGCGTTGACAACGTGAGTCAGATTGCGTTCAGAGCCGAGTGAGCGGTATTGATCGGCGTCCAGTGTTGTCAACGTGTGGCCAACAACGCAGCCGTCGCTCGTATCATCCTTGAGAGAGTTGTTTTCTCACGAATGTAATGGGCTGAGAATGTGAACCATTCAAAAACTATCTGTCCGTCTGTTTGACAGTCTGTCTGTTTGTCAGTCAGTCATTCAGTCTGTCTGTCTGTCTGTCTGTCTGTCTGTCTGTCTGTCTGTCTGTCACAAGCAATAAGGTGAATATTATCGAAATCATCACAGCGCTGTATGGAAAAAAAGAGTAATTTTCTTGTCTCTCAGCATTAGGATAGAAGACGAAATTCGCTGGCGTTCATCAACCCCGCTTGTAGCATAGACCTCCTCATTGAATTTGCATCCGAAGTCGGGAAGGCTTGGTTATCGCAGATATCGGTCCCGGAATCGATCCCCGGACTATGCGTATGACTGTACTATGCCTGCTATTGAATCATTTCCGCCCCATGTTTACAATACTTTTCATTCGATACTTCTCATTCAGAACTCATTGAACTGCAAGACACTCACCAAAACTCATTTGGCTCTGGCAGGCAATCGTCGCAATGACACATGCGGGTGTAAGCGGAATTGTTTTCGATGAGAAACGCTACAGGACAGTCTAGAATGGTCTTATACTATTGAATAGCAAAGTACCCTCAGTAATTTCAAAGCTCACATCTCTCTTCGCTGATAGTGTGAGAAACAAAAGTGGTTTGGGAACCCAGCAGTTCCCTACAATCCTCCAGGACACGGTATAGTTCACAGCGATAAACTCCATCATGATGATTCAGCGCTCTCATATGTAGTATATTGTTGTAATTCGTAGTATATCTAACAATACTTGGTTCTATTAGTACTGATTTCTCACTGGGCTCCCAGAACCGGTTTTCTGGGTGATTTCCTTCATGAGGCCGAAGATATGTCCACTGAAGTAAGAGTTAATAGTAGTAATATGCATCTAAAAAAAGATTTTATCCATGTGGAAGTCATTTTATGAGGATTAACGCTGCAGAAGATGAAAAAGCTCAGTGATGCTGAGAAGAAAAAAGACTATCTTTTTTGAGGTACTCCACAGGGTTTCTGAGCTGAGCAGCTTTGGAAATGTCGGGGAAGGATTGTCAAATGGACCCTTAGAGAGCCAAAAACCATTACGGTAACGAGTTACCGTAGCAAAACCGTAGCATACTACTCAAAAATGTGCATTCTTCATAAATTTATATCATAATTGTTGCCAAAAATAACGAAAAGGTCATGAATGTCAAAAATTCTATAAAATACTTCACTACGCGAGAATTATCAACTGAAATGATTACCACAGCTGGCCAGAAGGTCCACACCGTTGTTGTATCCGACTCGTCATATTTAGCTGAGCGGCAATCCAGCTTAATCCATTCGCCAGCTTTCACGACATACTCTTCTTCAATGGTCGTTATAAAAACTTGATCAGATTCTGTAATATTACTACTTACTTTTACAAACAACAAGAATCCTTCAGTACTTGAATTTGAGAAGGTAGCAAACCCCTCTATGTGAGTTATGGAGTTGCAACTTATAGAAAGCCACCTCCTTTCTTTAGGGACTTTCTATACGCAGAGCGCGAATCTCATCTAATGATAAGGGCAAGTTCAGATAATCACCCCAATGAGACGGCCGGGGGCAGTTGAGGTCCGATGAATGAGAAAAGAGAACTGCCTTCCGAAACGCTCCCGTGCCCTAGTGTATCACTTCAGAGACAATGGAGTAGTTGAGGACCTGTGATAGCTGCTTTCACTCTATCAGCTGGTGAAATTGCTTTTGCAGGGTGAGAACGGCCACTTGGACTGCTGGACCTGGGAAATGAACCACTACGCTGGAAAGTCAAGAAGGAGAGACGACTTGTTCCTCCCTGCTTGCTCCTCCAGCACTCACCCAGCTATGACTAGCAAATCATATGTGCATTTAGATACCATATGAGGATATAGTCGCCGCATGGATAGCTTCTGCTTAACAGCACCCTCAACTGGCTATTATCTCTGTCCCTAGCATACACATTTCACCGTTAATCCGTCTTCAGCACTCTCAAAGGCCATGAACTTACGTTCTAGATGAGATGTTCTATTTTGGTATTCCACCATTTGGATAGTATACCACAATCACAGCATCAGTGATGCTGTGTGTTTTCCTAGTAATGATACCGGCCATTTCATTTTACGAGTTCCTTTAGCTCAACCAGTCACTCCAGATGAACGGAATGACATGCCTACAGGTGGGAACTATCACCTACTGATTTATTTAAAGGATAGGCTCGTGACAACGGAATGTACTGGGAATGGAGAGCGGCAGAGTACATGCGACATCCTACTGCCAGCAAGGTTCGTCACTCAAAGGAGACTCAGAGCTCAGTACCAGGGTAAATTAAATATTTGACACAGAAAACCCAATGCCCTTTGCTGCTTTCTGTTTCATAACGGCATCTTCAAGATACGTCACGTATGCTTGTGCCTGATCTTATTTGTGTTCATGTGGGTCACAGGTATCGGATATGTGTTAAAGAGTCCCTATCCCTCTACAGGTGGCACCGGCGGAGCAGTCAGAGAACGAACGGACAGTTTAGCAATGTTAGGTGGAGTCAGCTCCCTAGGTTTCCACCATTTTGTCTCCTGGCTACGATATATTGTGTTTCAGTCTGAGTTCTTGCTGTAACTTTGGCCTCATGCTCCCTCCAGAGCTCAGAGTTGCTAATCCGATAGAATGAATGACATCCTTCCGGATCTCCTCCACTCCCCATCCTTATAATTGACAGCTAGATCGCAAATCACCATACCGTTGTTTTCTTCAGCTGATGAGCTTTTGGTGGCGAAAGCGAGGATCGTGCAGCACATATACGCTCCACGGAAGTCGAGCATTCTTCTCATGAGGATACAATATGAGAGAATGAACCTCTCCCTCAGGGATATAACTGTGAAAAGCAGAAGGAGAGCTGTTTAGAGATTTAAACTTTCATTGTAGCCTATCGATCTCTAGAAACTGGTGTGTCATAGGTGCGATTATAAAACATACGGGACTTCTTGACACCCTCCAGTCGAGGTGGAAGCTTATACCGAAGGAATAAGGTTCTCAGAAAGGAATAATTCCCTACCTAGCATGAATGGGAGCCTTGAGCTCTTAGCTGAAACATTCCAGCTACTAAACTTTGAGGTTAGTGATATGTGCATCATCAGGACTAACACAGGTGACTAGCAAAATCGTGTACAGAGACTCTCCGAAAGATTTCGATGGAACTCATTGGGTGCAGTCCAAACTTTAGCCAATATAAAAAGTCTGGATGGCTTAGCCAGCCTATATCTATCATCTCAGATCCCAGTGAAAACCACGAGAGTTTCTACTGAATCGTGAACTGAGCACCGAATGAATGTAACAGAATGTACAAAAATTGCTAAATTTTATTATAAGGCGCGATTTTATTTCATACTGAATATGGTCTTTACTGAACCAGTCCTCTTGAGCCGTGGATTCTGCGCCGACACCGCTCGTGGTCGACCATCTAGTGAGCGATTTCTGAAACAATGTGCTAATACCACTTAACTCTTTCTACATTACTCCCTGTCGACTTTGAAATATTTTCAGAGTTTTTTCGCCTATCATGTAAAACGCATGATAAAACCTTCTGCAATCTGTCAATATCTAGGTAACCATAACATACCTGTTTCTTAGCGTTGGAGTGAATCGCCTAGGGCAAGTGTTGCTCGGTGGGAGCCAGGGTAAAGGCTCAGGCTCTTCAAAACCCAAGGAAGCTAAGCTCTGCGCCATCATCCGTTCGTTTTCCTGAACACCAGGTGTTTGATTCACAATTCTTGCTCGACTGATGAGTTTTTGTTTAGATTAAGCAGCCCAGATGCTACTTCTATATCACCACTTGAACCCATGGTACTAGCCTCTGGTAGTGCGTCTGGGCTAGGCCTTTCATCAAAGGTTTGTGAAAAGCTATTAGTTATGCAAGCCCCTTCATTTGGGCCGTTCTCACACTCCGAGTTAGCTATAGTGCTTGGGAAAAACTCAGCTACTTTTTGTGAGCGCAAACAGTTACTGACTGACAAGCCTAGGCTTGACATACCTTGATTTCCAGCCAGGTTTCGTAGGTTTGCCGTGCGAGCAGCTCACGATATTCTCGTTCTTCTTCAAGACGTTTCTTTTCTGCCAATTCCCTCTCGGCCGCTTTACGACGTTCAGCTTGTTCGGCCGCATCCTTATTACGTTTCCTGGCAACTGTGGAATTAGGATGATTCATGTTCAAATAAAATGGAAAAACTTACCCTGAACTTGGAACACTAATTGCATAGTAAGTAAAAACAAAAAATTCTATGTTTGGAAACAATTTTGGGAAGCACACATTGAATTGGTAGGAAAGTAGTGCAAACACTTCAACCCTCCCCTATTTTATAAAAGATTGAATGGCGTTTTTCGGGAACAAAGGTCCGAAATATGCAAGATTTGCACTGCCTCGGGTGAGAACAGCTAACATACTCTCCCTTGACGACTATTACTAATCAATTTCATAAAAAGTAGTAGTTTTCACAAAATCTGTGTGAAAATCATTATCAAAAAGCTTCTGAATGAGTAGATGGTAAACGAAATGTGGCTGACGCTCACCAGGTTTCGAAAGCTTTCTCAGCCTCTTTTCGAGCTTCTTCTTTCTGCCGTTGTTTCTCTTTTTCGGCATCTGAAAGACCAGTTCGTCGAGTAGCTGAATGCGACCGTTTCCATGCTTGGAACGTCTGAAAATTGGAAATTTTTGGTAAACGATCACTATTTGTGGCTGCAAAAAGCTCATAACCCACCTTTTCCGCTTCAAGTTTCTTTTCTTTCTTTCGTTCTTCTTCCGCTTGGCGCTTTTCTTTCTCTTTCGCCCGCTGCCGTCGCCTCTCTTCCCGGAGTTTCTCGTCTCTTTCACTTTTCCAACGCTCGAACAACTTCTTTGCTTGCTCTCTCCTTTCTTTTTCTTCCTAAACACTTCAATGAGGCTTTCAGGCTGCCCCCTTGAGATGCCTTTGACACTTTGTCAACGTCACTGTTTTGAAATGAGAAAAAAAATAAAATTTTTCCTGAAAGTAAACGTACCTCTTCCTTTTTCTTTGCTGCCTCCCTTTCTCTTTGCTTCTTTTTCCGCGCTTCTTCGATTTTTTTCCTCAACCATGCATCATGTTGGCTTGTACCGGTGGTGAAAGGGGCACTGTCGTTTGGTTCTTCAGCGGTTTTACTAAAAAAAATGGGAACCCATTTGCAACTATCTTCAGGTTTGGTGAGGGATAACTTTGACTCGAGTCTCTCTCTCAATTCTCTGTCAGCGTTCTCGAGCGTTTATAATATCAGCCCCCTTTTTCCTTTTTCGGGACCCTTTCTACACCCCATTCTTTCACAATTATGAGCAACAACTTTTTTTCAAAGAAGCATTTACGGTAAGCCCTTGGAAACCCTCAATGCAAAAGTAGTTGAACACTATACTTATGAATACCTAGACATAATCACCAGTATTCAGACGAGCTTTCAAAGAAGACTAGTAACGACTGACCGTGCTGGGCTTCCTGTAGGAGTCGCCTCTATCAAAGACATTCTTGGCACAGGTGTTGGAACGTTGATTGGGGGCAATGAGACTTCCGGTTCCGAAGTTACACGAAATGTGTGCCCTGACTCCGATGTGGATGACCGAGAAAGAAGCTTCTTACTCTAAAATATTGCAACAATTATCAAATGTCGTCTTCTGCTCCATTTGTCAGTAGTATTTATGCATCACAAATAGTTCCAACTAGGGAAAACTTCGCCACATGAACGCTCAAATTCTCACCGAAGTGCTGTTATTGTTGGGGTCCTCTTCGGATTCTTCAGTAATTTCACTTGGTTGTCTTACACGTTGATTTTCTCTCACGTCTTTCATATTCACTAGTGATCGCCTTCGTACTTCGTTTCTGAAATGTATTAATACATCTGGTAAATGATTAAAATTTTAAGGGAAAATATAGAAGTTTTAATCGGCTGCTAAAAACTTTTCAAACTTCCCACACCCCTGTTAAAAGTCTCAGACCCCTTATGAACTGCGACAGATTAATTACTTGGAAATCATAAAGAATTTTGGACTCATTACAACTTACAGCTTTGCCAAGAATTCATCTTCATCGTTTAAAGCAATGCCTTTGTTTTCCATTGCATCATTGCTCTTCTGCGAATCAGATGATGCTGTTCCTGGCTTTTGAGAATCTGACGATGATGTTCCTGGCTTCTGCGAATCCGGCGGAGATGTTCCTGGTTCCTGAATTCGATTTTTCAAAATTTTGTGTTGCCAATCACCAGTAGCAGTTATGTAAAGATAAGGTTCGGTTCTGTCTTCCATGGTCACTACTGTTGTTCTGGGAGCTCAAAAACCGTTGCTAAAAAGAACTGGTGAGCTGAAAAGAATACTATGCTGAATAACCAAGTAAGGATTTTATGGCTTCCTTGTTTTCCTCGAAAATCGAGTAGTTTCTGCTGATGTCGAGAGGGTCACACTTTTAGGCTATGGCTGGAAGGTGTTTCAGTCGAGCACCAACCAGGCTCATTCAAAGGAACGCTATGGACATCACAATTTTTTGTGCAGTCGATGGATAGAGGGCTTCTTTGACACAAATGTGGTTCGATTATAATTAAAAGGTGTGAGATGGTGAAGCATGCGGCTGAGTTCCCTCACAATTAAGTGTAGCAATCAGAAGCTGATTAACAACACGACAGAAGTTACTTTGCCTTCATTATCCTGTTATTCAATCCCACGAATCCGGTAATCACCCATGGGACAACGATTGCCCAGATGCATAAACGAACTGTGGGATTTTGCCCCTGAAAATTACGGATGCCGACTAATCTAAACTCTGCCTTTCTTCATTTTT
>UZAF01017017.1:0-27791 GCA_900617895.1 Haemonchus placei
CCGATACGTGAGCCTATATTTTTTCTAAAATTAGTTCGACTAGTAGATTAAGCAGACAAATTCCATGTCCAACCCCATTCCTATACGAAATTCTTGTTCTCCCATCTAGTTTTCCGGATGTCATTAGAAGTTACGTTTTAGACTCGTTGGTACTCATAATCTAGCAGGTTATCGTAACGGTCGTCCCTATATTTTATCGCGAGGCACAGGAAAGGGGGTAGGTCACTGTCCAGAATTTTCAAGTAACACAGCAGATGGATAGTGCTGATGATGAAATCCTGAAAAAAAAACTGAAAGAAATTTTAGGGCTCCCTGGGTCAGGGAGCGGTAGTGAGGTGTTGAGTTAGGGCGCCCACATTAGTATGGCATACTTAAGAGCTGCTCTTATTCGAAATCCTTCCTACTTCTTTTCGTTTTTGGATCCCAATCAAGAACACCTTTGATACATCAGCTCCCACGACAGATGGCAAATCATAGGGGCCTTCAACCAGCCAACGACAGAATGGCCAACTGACCCGTTACTCCAGTCAAACCTATTCAACAAATACACTATCCAGCGAAAATGTCCACTTCTAAACACTCCATCATTCTCATTTGTCGTCATCCGATACATCTCTTCAGATGACGTGACGCAAATTCATTGGACGGGCGTGGTCGGTAGCCGTTTTAAGCAGGGCTGTCATAGCTCTGCGTATGTGTGTGGGTGCTAACTGACCGGCACGCCTTCCCCCATCGGATGTGCTATTCATTGCGTTTGGTGTGTGACATTCGATTGTGATGAATCGTTTTCGATGATGAATTGTCGTCGTCGTCGTCGTTAATCATCATTCTTACCATATCAACATTTACGATTTCAGCTTCCACGGTCTCACGACAGTAGCCGGACATGTGGAGCAAAATCACTTCCCATATAGGTGAGCCATTGTCCCATTGATTTATTTTCCATTTCGTTTCTCTTTCTGAAGCATCTCAACGGAGAACGGAAAGGGAGCTGAGGAAAAATCATAGTCATACCCCTCACCCAATGCGCCCTAAATTTCTCTCCCTTCTGATTTGATATTTTTGATGGACTCTTCCCCTTTCCATTCAAACTATTTTAGCCTTGGTATAGAATATGTCAATACCTGGGAGTAGTCTATCTCTCAGGAGGCTGAAATTCAATTTAGAATAACTGCATGGCCTATAAAATGAAATGAAGAGAATGGGGGGAAAATGGATGCGCGTCAATTAGCAGAGGCTGACAGATTGGGGTATAGAAACCTCAGTTGGCCTGAGATCTCTTCATTTCGGAATCGCTCTTACTCTTGGCTCCTAGAAGTACTTTTGACTGTGGATGTACTGTAGTCATAAGACAGTATGGTTAGATGCTGGTCGCGGAAGGTCTACATCTTGCTCAACCCTGTCTGTCAAAGATTAGGAATCATTAGAAGTGTTGGCCGAAGGCGAACGAATTTCAGGTGAACCACTGTGGCCTGAATTTCGACCAGACCACATTCCAGATCGATTAGTCGGACTGGACTTGTGTCGAAATGTAAGAACCCTGACTTGACCCATTAGTTGGCCACTGCTTGTCTTTGTCCGAACCGAAAGCCCATTCAAACACCTCTTCAGTGTTTAATAAAATTCGAGTGCATGGATGCTCTCCAATCAGAAGCCTGTGCCCTTTTAGCCCCCGTAAGGAGGGGTTCGATTTGCAGAACAGACAAAATGGTCGTAATGATTAAGAATTTGATAGATTCTAAGGAAATTCTTTGTACCTGACCCGTTCCCCGCACCGACCCACTCCTTCGATCTGTTCGTCTTATATGGAAATGAGAAGAAAAGGAGGGAGAAATGTCTGAGGTTCCAGGAGAAGAGCGCTAGCGAAGCCATGCTAACCACTGACACCAACATAGGATTGATGACCGCTCAAGAACTCTGCCCTTTTTCTCATTTTTTTTATCTGACATAAACGGTCTTGAAGCCAAATGATGCTCTATATTTTCGCAAATTGCCCATAAAAGCCGTGAAAATGGGAAATTGGTCCCCCTTAAATTTTCTCTGCGGAATAATCATGCGAAGCTTGGAATTCCTTTGCAAAGGAAGTTCAGAGAGCGGACATAACCTTGGAATATTTGCCTCCTAGACATACATATGTAGGGGGAACTCAGAGAGGAATCGACTCGCAAGAATAGTTGCAGGTTCAAGAACTGTGAGGAGTTCAAAATTAAGTCATTTGTATTGAAAAAAGTGACCAAAGGAAACCCTCCAAAGCTTTCGTCCTTGAACTTAAGGTACCTTCGAAAGTCCTAAGTGTGGTTCCTACTGATCAATCATCCTTCTGCTCCGTAAGGGATATTGTGTAGAACCAGTGACAACAAGGTCTTAATCGGACCAAAGCCCTTCGGAACTGATCCCACTCCCCTTAGTTGGCACAATTAATAACCTCGACCGATCATTCAACTTTGACAGATGAGGACTCAAAATGTCAGCCACACCCACTACTTTTATGTCCCGCCCTCTGCCCAAACAAACGAAAACGGTCAAGTTGACGCTTTTTGGGTGACAGCAAAAACAAGAACAAACAAATGCTTCTGGAGGAGGAATGCGGTCGATAGGTCTCCAAAGATTTCAAGAATATAACTCCAAAGAAATTGCTTGAATTTCGTTTGTCATGGAAATCTCGTTGGTGGTTGAACCGCTTGGTCACCCTGTTTTTCAAGCCCTCACCATTTCTCTTCAGTCATATTGTCGTTGCAACCCCTACAGCAGATGTTGGATAACAAAACCTTTACTTTTCAATTGCACTTTTTCGCTGACTGACTGGCAAACTTTGATTTTTTCATAGACCCCCTACTTCACAATAAAAATCATTTGTGACGTTTTAATGCAAGAAACGTCAATCTTTGGAAATCATTCGTCTGAGAAAGACGTGAATAGCGAGATTTTCATGAATTTCTAATGTAAAAAGTGACCGACTGTCCTTCATGGAATCGACAATGCCCTTTTTCCCTGTAAGCATTGGATTGCACAGAAAGAAATAACGGAAACAGAAGAACAACCTGAGCATTCTCCTACGTTGAAAAACAGCCAACAAGAAGTGTTCCCGATATTTTCTCGTCTAACTCTCTCTAGCTATTCTCCCAGACAATCTAGTATCACTGAATCCAAAGGATAGAAAGCTTGGTTAGCCTGGGAGAGACCGATTCGAAACCCGATCTTCGGACCAGTCGTGTTTGATAGCGCGCTAATTGACACGACTATAAATGTGAAAGGCGAAGTTTAGAACAAGACGAGGACAAGACGTTGAGCAACCTAATAAAAATGGTCACTGTAAGTTTTGGAAGCTCGCTCAAGCTTGTAAAAATCTTTAACACCTGATTGAAAGGTATTTGTGACGACAGATAACATTCTGGATTATGTTCTACCAGTTTTGAAGCCGTCTTGTGACTGAATTTGAAATCATGGTTCTCAGTACAGCTCATTTCGATGCACGCTACGCCCACTGTGGGCGGGGCTCCGCCAACCTGATGTGTGCCTTATACTTCTCTGGACGTGTCCCACCCATCCCACACATGACCCGGTCTTTCCAGGCAGATCTGAAGGAGCTAAGGAATTCCGTGGCAGACATACAGACAGACAGACAGAACGACAGACGAAGCGCTTCATAGTAAGTAGGATCATTTTGAACCTGTATAAGCTCGCTGAAATAATTCTGAGAAACTAAAATTTTTTGAGTCGATTCAATGAAGTGTGGCCTTAGGTCTTCGAAAGAATTCACTTCTACGGCGCTACTGAATGAGCCTGAAGTCATTTATTGTAAAAGGGCTTTGGTCATCTCTGAGCTGTGGCCTCTGAACCACCTACCTTATCCACCCTATTTTAACAGTCCAAGACAAACGTGAGGTGGATTCACGTCCTATCCTCAAAACCTAGTCTTTTTTCACCCAAGTTCTGAATTCGAATTCAAATGAAGAAGGTATTCTGAAACATTCTCTACCTCTTTGTCTTCCCATATATCCAAGAATCGACTTTTACAGGAATATGGCTGGGCCTGGAGGAACAAGAACGGCAGATGCGAGCTTCATGTTCGTTGTCCATGTTGCACAATCCTCAGATTAGTGTGGTTCGTGGATCAAAGAGCTCTGAAAATCTACACAAGGTTACCCTTGCCTCTGTACCACAAGGCTCGCCAAGTTCTAGGAAAGTGAGTAGTTTTTGTTCAAAATTCTGAGTGAATTGAATCCTATCCCACAGTCTCATGAGCCACATTTCACCCTTGGTCAGGCATACTGTAGCACGTCGTTTCAACATACCTCTCCACTGGAAACATCATTAAATTTCATTTTCTAGAGCTGTCATGACTAGTGTCCACCACAAGCAGGAGTGGTTTTTGAAGCCTACCCAAGATGTATACCTCTAGCAACCTGTCTAAGAGGCGGCACTTACTGAAAAATGACTCGAACCCTAAAATACTTGCTTAGCAGGGAAATAATTCACCTCGACATTCTGTAATTAACTCATTTTTGATGAGGTATGTCCTTTTTGAAACCTGTAGGTAAGTCCGCTTGCGGAATTATAAACGGGCATGACTATTCCTGCGAAGTAAAAGTGGCCCAAGCTGAGGGCTGGAGGAAGAGAGGAATTCAAAAGCCTCTTCATTTATCAAAACGTAATGCATATACGATTTTCTCAGGCTGTTAGAGGTCCTGTGCATGGAGCTCACACAGGAATAGCCCTGCTGGGGACGAATAATTGACCAAACTGGCTTTACCAGTACATTCATAGGTAGAAGAGCAGAAGAGCTTGAGTTGGGAGTTAAAAGTTCATTTTGCTCCTTTCAAATCGCGCAGGTACAAATACTCAGCACGGGTCCAAGTTTCTACCGTAAACGAAATTGCCCGGCTGCCGGTCACGAACTTTTTGAAATAACACGTATTAGCCACATGGTGGTAGTAAAAAACAAGTGTGGGGTCACCCTAATATTTTCCATTTTTTGGGTTCCCTTGGCTATTCGAAAAATTGTTTTACTAAAACCTCAATCTCTAAGAGTTTTGCGCAAGTGTGAAAATTAGGTAATTTAGAATTTGCAGGAAAAGAGGCAAATTGTCGTGCTTCCCCCATATTCTGCTTCTCGTTAGTTCAGGGGTCTCCCCTACTCGACCACCCAAAAAAGTATTCCCTGTGGCTTCAGAAGAGAGGTTGCTCTGAGATACTGATTGTTCTGAAATTCTGAAGCTTCCTGCTCTGATAGGCATTCACGGTCATGAATAAATGCTCTTGCAAGCATTCGTCCAGCCAGTCAAGGTCCTCAGCCATTTATTCATGTCTGAAGGACCGCAACACGACCCTTGAGCTGTCCCCGAATTGTGCATGTGTGCAAGCAATGGGAGAGCGGAAATTCTGGCCAGCAACTGACTGGCAGCAGCAGCAGCAGCTAAGAAGCAGCTCATCCGAAAACTCCACCATAATGGTGCCTTCATTGCGTGCCAAATTGACTTTGCGTGTGCTCCACGACTACTGGCAAAGCTCGTCATCCCGTCATTTTGTCCTTTTTTTATTCCCCCTCTCTGCCCTTGCCTACACCAAAATATATGAACATGCTACAGTAGTCTATGAAACCAAGGAACAATATGAACTCATTCTTCAGACTGAGGGGACTCGGGCTGTGGAAATAAAATCAAAAGCAAAGAAGTTTGTCTTGATTGAATTGCCTTTCAAACTCCCATCGCATGAACTTGATTAAGATTTTTCAGAGTTATTGATTTACTTTTCGGGTGACATGTAAGTGTTAACCCTCGTGGGCTCACAAAACCTTCTTTTTCTCGATTTGGGGGCTTTCTAAAACTCCTTGATTTAGGGCTCGATATTCACACTACGGAAAAGTCGGACCAAAGAGAAGAAGGTCATGAAGTCGAGCGGTTGGTTTTTCTTCAATCGTCATAATTACAGTTTTTTTTTTTACTTAACTGAACTCGATTTTACCTTTTAAAAATCCACTCGCCTTTTTTACAATACTTTTACAAATTCGAACAATTTAGGTAATTTTTTTTCTTTCTTTCTTATGAAGCGTAAAGGTTTGAGGTGTCTGAGCTGAGGGTGATAGAAGGAGACCTTCAGACTTTCCAAACCTTTCAGCAATTCGGACATGCTGCCCCTTCGTGAAGTTCGTCTACGAGCATGTAGACGCCGAGATAAAAACTAACTGCTCTGTTGCCTACCACTAGGATTAGAAGACAACCAAGTAATTCTACGAACTTGTAGAACTTGCCGCACGAAATAGGGACTAGCAATTACATCTCTTTCATGAATCTGAAGTTTTCATTGGCTCATGTCCTGGCTGGCTCAAGATAAATCCAACGTTAAAGCCTTCTTGCGCTTTCTCCTCTTGTTCTTTGGAAGAATACCTCGAACTGACAAGGATAGCGACTTACGGCCCCTGGGCGAACTTCGATCTCAGTCAGGACTCGAATCCATACTTATTTTTCGGGCGAGAATTCGGTAATGTAACAAGTAAAGAACCTAGAGCTCGGGAAGAACAAATATGAATCCTCTTCCGATGTAGGAGTTTCGCCCACATCCCGTCATCTTTGCGATTGTTTCGCATCGCGTATTGTGACCAACTAAAAGCAATTAACAAAAGCACCAAATCGAAACTTTGAAGGGCTACTTTTGGGAGACTTGAAATCTAAGAACTGTAGGAGACAGTAGTATACCATGGAGGTGAAAGAGGGAGCGAATGAACCTACTACTTTCGCGCTATTCTTCCTTTGTTCCCCTTCACTCTATGGATGTTCGACATTCTTTCTGCCAAGTACACCTCTATCTATGGGCAGTGGGTGGAGGCTATAGAGAGAGTTAGTCGTCCCGGTAGGCTCTACGGCTTAATTATCGTCAAACCGGCCATTGTGCTGTTAATTGCATCCAATACTCATTTCATCACCATTGCTCCCTCTCTTTGTCCGACTCCAATCGGAAGAGCTGTCCAAAACAAAAGTCGTCCTAGTCGGAACAGCGCTCTTTATCGCTTTGCAGACTTGAATTGTAAATTTACCAGACCCCCATTCAACGCCTTTTCCTTCTTTCCACCCCACTGAGCTTCAGAGATGTAATCGTTTGTGTTTTGGGCTTTTGTCCACTTGAATGGTCATTACTTTACATTCCTGGGGTAAAGCAAACGGATGTTATTCCCGTCCTCCAGCCTTTTTCAGGTAGCCACCCACAACAATCTATAAAGACCCTAAAAAGTCTCTGGAGTACTCTTTTTGTAAAATGATTGGTACTGCCATTGTTCGAGGGAATTTTCTTGCCCTTGGACGGGGTACGAAGCTGGTTATCCACCTCTAGTGGAGCGGGAAGCCCGTCTACCCCGGCAGTTCAATCATTTCAGTCTCATAGACCCCTACCTTTTCGAATTGGTGGCATTTCCGAGGAAGGTATATGCCTATCGTCTTTTTTCGCTTCTTCCATCGCAGCCATTTTACATTTCTTTTTTCCAGTAGTCATTAAGTCCTTTCTCTGATTCTGACGGTAGCCTGATGACCTGGAATTAAATTTCATTTCCTGTAATTCGTGGCCTTTTCCACATTTCAATTGAAAATGCTACCTCATGGAGTTCAGGAATAAGTTCAGGAATAAGTTAATCATGGCTACGGTCGAGTAGGTGAACGTCATCAGAGTATCCTCATTGTAGTTCTCACTATTGCATGAATGGCTATAAATGGCTGCGGAATTAATCAAGACATTTCCTATGGAAATTCAATTTTTACTATCCAACTGTTATTCAGAGCCCAGCTCTACCTTATATATCGGGTAGGCAGGGCACTAAATATTCCTGCATCTTTGATAGGGGCACTTGTCTGGAGCTGGAACAAGTAACTATTAATGGCCCTTTTAGTCAGTTCACCGTCTGGTGACTTTGATTAATGAACCCGATGCTAAAACGTAGATTTCACCCGCTCGATACATGGAGAGAATTCTATTTTCAACCTCATTCGGGTGCACCTGCTACCCCCAATGTTCCTTGTTCTTCTTGAAATTCAACGCTGATCAGTCCAAAGCATCCATCGGTCCCTTGGAAACTTTGACTTAAAACCAAGCGTAAAGCTTACTTAGATGAACGTCCTCCACAGAACTGGCACCATTGTCTTCCTCGAATAGAATTCCGACTCTTGCTTCCACGTAGAAAGGTTACTGATGAGCAGATGTCAAAAGCGACGGCGTAGGGAGTGCCACAGGAAATTGAATCCTTGGAACCGAATAAACCACCCTTCCATACTATCCAAGTGAAATTGATCTATGTTTTGCATGTAGAACGCTGTGGGTGGTCGTAGTAAATAGACCAGTGTTATTGCAGTTGATCGAACCAACTTCCGCATTTCCAGTAATGAACCCACCAAAGCTAATGAAATTTCTAAAACTCGTAGTTGTATGATGGTGTCGTTGTCTTCCATCGTCTCCCTCTCATATCTGCGGCCATTTTTTCTTCTTCATCCACGAGTAGACTGAAAAGATGAAGTCTCCTCGAGCCATTCTGTTTTTTGGGATGCGCCGTGCATTAGAATTCCATTCAAAATCGAGTGGTACTTTGAATGCATATATGGCCTAAACTACGAATTGCGGTGACCACCCAATATACAAGTCAAAGCTTTTATCCTCTCGGACAGGTCTGACACCAACTGATCAAGAGTTGGGGATTGGATTGTTTGGCGTGGGCGAGTATTCATCCAGGATTCAATCCCGGGCAATGCGATTGACCGATTCGTTTTGGATGCTGAACCTTTCCGATAAGTTTCTGAATGAAGCGCGTGATAGTACATAGCAATCCCAAGTATTTCCGAGCTAAATGCCCAAATGTTCCTTTTTCCAAAAGATGTCAATGGAGAGTTTTGCCAATCAACCAACCCAGAGCGAAATTTCCCTGTCGTAAGCAGTATCGTCGTAACTTCTTAGTTATTCTAGAGGAGGGTAATTTCCAGGTACCTCCACTAACGAACAAGTGCATCGTGCAAAAAAGTCAAAGAAGCATTTTTTTTCACCGATTGCGTATGCCCTTTGCAGAATAGTATAGTGGGGCATGTTGCTGAATGCAGGCTTCAGAGCTGCCGTCAGGCGCCGGTTTCTTTTGATGCCTCCTGATCTTTCTGGAGCTTGTTCTGATGATACTCCAACGATTTCATCTTGTTTTCTGTTGGCCTTCGGAGTCACTGGATTTCCTATCGAGCGTTAGGTAGCACTCCATTTCAAGGTGCTACAACATTTACATTTGAGGGCGTTTAACTGAAAGTTCGTTTCATTAATTTCTTCCACTGGCACAATCATAACCGAGTAATTCCCGTTTTTTCCTAGTGGTCGTTACTATTTTTTCGAAGAAATAGTGTCATAGTGCCATCCAAGGCGAAGTTTTTCACCCTCAACAAGCAACCCAGCAGATATTTTCTCTACGTTTTCCGAATCAGTCGATTATATCGGCAGATAGACGGAAGGAGTGGTGCAGTGGTGAACAAACGCACTATCACACACGCATGGTCTAGAATCGGTCAATTGGTATCATACTCGTCTGGGAGTATAAAAGAACTGGCCTGTACATCGGATGGCCACCGCAATTCATGGACCACAAATGTAATAAATACGTCACCACGATTCTGAGAGGGAGATGAGTGCTGAACGTATCCTAAAAAAGGATTACTCAACGCTCATCTTAACCCTTCCTTTTACCTTCTTTCTTCCTAATCGAACCTGCCCCGCGGCATTTGTGCCCGCACCTTTTTGAGTCAAGAGTAGCATCTCATTGAAAAGTTCCAGGTGGATTATTGGCGCACTCAGTTGAGTGTATAAATAAATAAATAGATAGATAAATAAATAAATAAATAAATAAATAAATAAATAAATAAATAAATAAATAAATAAATAAATAAATAAATNCTCCTTTTTTCATAACTGACTCACCATCCTGGCTATAATATTGCACTCTCACAACGAGCTTTGATGGTTAGCAACTAGACATATAGCTCGAGCTAGATATAAATTGTCTAATCAATATCTACTTTATTTTACCTTTGACCAATGAAATGAAATTGATCAATAGTTACGAGTTACGTTCGGTGATCCACTCACTAGCCATGACTTGACGATCTCTTTTACTGACATTTTGTAGGCCGAAGAAAGCTTGATTCACAATCATTTTTCAGCGACCATGTCAAATGGCCTCAAATCCTCAGATCCGCTTACACAGTCATGGCACAGTCAAGCCAACGGGAATAATACTACCAGAACCATACTCAGTTTCTTACGGTCAGTTCATCCCCTGTCTGTCTGCCCGGTAGGGTTCCTTTTCATTAGGATTCCTTTTCATGTCATCAATGCTCTTTCTTTATTCAAAGTGTTAACTTATTAATAATTTGTTTGCACTTTTTCCCTTTTGCATTTCCTGGTTACTTGTTAAATACATCTAAGGTCTTACTGTTATCTTGAGCCTGATGAAAAACCAAGACTGCCGATCTCAGTGGCGGTCGATGTACCCCTAAATTCGAGAGTTTTTCAGGTCGTCACGATCGAAATCTAACAGTAACAAGGAGCCAGTGGTCGTATCGAGGCCGATTCCTTCATGTCCCAACTCTAGTACGGTGGCGGATTTCTCACATCTTCGACGGCGAAGACCGCGTAGCGCCCACTACGACCCAAACACAATCACCCTGACGGAGAAGCAGGTGAACTCCGTCGGCTAACCTTAATCGTTGGAGTGGGTTCACTCGAGTTCCGATCTTTTAAAGTGGTCTAACAGTGGGAAAACCAGTCAGCTTGGTCGACCTGTGGCAAGGACTAAGCGAGTAACAGAACTCTTTCAATCATTACTCAGTATTCGTAGTTCCAGGACATTCCTGAGCAAGACGTCAATGAGACCTATGAACGCCTTGAAAAACTTGGCGAAGGCAGTTATGCTACTGTATATAAATGTAAATCGAAGTAAGTCAGTCGAAGAAATCCAGAAAGTCGAGCGAGTTCATAGAAAAAATTCTTTCAAGGATTGACGGAACAATAGTGGCGTTGAAAGAAATCAAACTGCAATTCCAAGAAGGCCTCCCATTTACTGCTATTAGAGAGGGTGAGACATCTGCCAGTAATTGAAAATATAAGTATTGTTCGATTTTCTGATTTCCTTTCAGCTTCGTTACTTCGCACATTACGTCATGCTAACATCGTGTGCCTTCATGATATTTATCATCAACATAATCAATTAACATTTGTCTTTGAATATATGGTGAGCAAACTTCGCCCATTTGGGATGCTCCGCCCATTGCGCGCAATCAATTCCTCGACTTTTCAGAAAATGGATCTCAGCAAATACCTCGAACATCATCCGACCGGTGTTGACTGTATGCAAATCAGGCTGTTTCTGTTCCAACTACTTAGAGGACTGGACTTCTGTCACAAGAAGAAGATCCTGCACAGGTATGTCTGAATGGGTTTTCCTTCGGAACAGCACCTCTCTGGCTTCCCTGGTTCTCACCGATTATCTATTTTAGAGATCTGAAGCCTCAAAACTTACTGCTCGATGACAATGGTGTTTTGAAGTTGGCTGATTTCGGGTTAGCTCGAGCCAAATCCGTCCCGAGTAGGACGTATTCCCACGAAGTCGTTACCCTGTGGTATCGACCGCCAGATGTACTCCTCGGTAGTACCGAGTACTCAACATCATTAGATATGTGGTGAGTACTGGTGATATTCAAATGTAGAAGAGCCAGGGAAGTGTTTCAGACAAAAACCCTTTTTCTTCAGGGGGGTTGGGTGTATTTTCGCGGAACTTTGCACGGGTCAAGCGATTTTCCCCGGTACTAAAGATGTGATGGACCAACTGGACAAGATATTCAGTGTTCGAGGTGTGCCGAACGAAACAACTTGGCCTCAGGTAGGCATTCTTGTTGGTTGAAGCAACCACAGTATACAGACCATACCTATTACTGTTATGAATAATATTAAAAATAACTAATATGTGATTTCGACTGCTCCCATTGCGGATGAGAAGCTGTTTTTTAAAAGTGGAGTTTTTTTTCGACTTATTAAGGTTTCGTTGAATTTTTTGGATAAACACTTGTTTTTGAAGTATGAATGCTCCTTAGAAGAATCTTTCTTGCACTGACTTTCACTGTGGATTCAATATTACTGCTTTCTCATGTCAGGTAAAGAACCTACCTCATTACGCGCCAAATGCTTTCCCGTCGTACAAAGAGATTCCGTTCAAGCAAGTGAACATTCTGCTGACGAAACTGCAGAAATCTGGAACGGATTTGCTCGGGATGTTGTTGCAGGTGGATACTTTAGCTACTGTAATTGTACGGATTTGACATTACAGAAATGTCTTTATTCATAAGTACTAAAGTAAACCACCAGAAACCTTTCGAGGAAGTTATCTGTAATCCCTTGTTGTTTTACGATAATACAAACGAACATATAAACTGGTCTTGTATGTCATAGGCTGCCTATTGTCACTTACCCATTGCCCATTAGGGATTCCGCATCTTGGTGAAGGGCTGAGCTCTGTGCCGAGGAGTTCGAAAGAAATCGCTGGCAGGGGAATGTAGCCGAAACAGTTAGACTTGTCATGATTTTCCTTCATTTTTGTGGGTCCATATAACCAACGACGAAATTTTCCGACTCTCAGTTCCACCCAGTTTAATCTACCCAGTTTCTGAGAGTATACGATGCTCACAAGGATCACGATAAAAAAACGATTTTTAGCAGCTGGGAACCGAAAATCCTGGAGAAATTCAGTTAGGTCGTACATGTGAAAAAGGAAGTATCAGAAACTGACTGAAACGCTCCAAACCCACGCTTTCAGATGTTTGGCTTTTTTCTTTGTGCTTGGTGCTTGGCCTTTGTAGAGTCTCAATTCAACCAAACTCAACTTGCTAATTTTATGCTTATCCCTTCAATTCATCCCATCCTTTCACTGCTCAGTAGGTACACATGTGAAATTTCTAATATATTCTCCTATTCAATTCGCATTCAGAGGAACTAGTGTTTCTCGCGTCGAAACTAATTTTTACTGTGAAATCTGATTTCAGTTGAACCCCAGCGAACGCATATCAGCCAGCTGTGCCATGCTTCATCCATATTTTGCGGGTCTACCTCGAAATATTCACATCTTGCCACCTACGTTGTCCATTTTCACACTTCCCGAACTGCAGCAATGGATGC
The DNA here is from genome assembly GCA_900617895.1 of Haemonchus placei. NCBI lineage: Eukaryota > Metazoa > Nematoda > Chromadorea > Rhabditida > Trichostrongylidae > Haemonchus > Haemonchus placei. The sequence continues at coordinate 13,177 of UZAF01017017.1, forward strand.
GATGACGTCGACATACTAGTTTAGATGACGAGGACAATTTTACAAAAGTTCGCCCCGCGAGTGAGTGACAGTTGTCTCGGGCGGACGAGTCCTCCACGAATCTCCCTCTCATCGATTATCACTAACGATCCACCGGTGTACATATGCTTTCCTTCTGGCTCATTCATCTCTCTCCAGGCAATTTTAGTGATGAGATGATGATTCGATCGATAGCTTATTTTCTTTCTCTTTCCTAACCTCTCATCTCTACTATATCATGAAATTTTACCAGAAATTTGGCGACTTTACCTTTTGTAAGTATCGATTTCTGTAACAGTTTTTCTTGCCCTCTGGCCATGTTTTCGACAAGTAGGTCTGTAAACATTTTTGGCTGGATTTTTGCCATCTGGCGTCTGAGCAGGCGACGTGAAGGTGAACGCTATTACTACTCGAGTATTTTTCATTTTTTTTCTATAATTTCTCTTCACCAGTCGATTATACGGGTGTATCTTGCTTTTCAATGTGTGCAAACTTTTATATTTATGAATGAATTAGATGCAAATTCAAATAAAAACGTTTTATTTCATGTTGCTATGCGTTGATTTTAGGTATCCCCTTGAAAAATCGCAATCGATAATTTTAATATTTGATGAACTTCAAAATCGACGCTCCAGGAAGGATTTCAAGTGTTGCAAGTGGAAAATCCCATACAGAGAGGCTTTCGGCATTTGATTTTTTGTTAGGTACATAAAGGCATCTACAGATCACGAAGAGATGTACAGTATCCAATACCGTATTGTAAAACCCATCTCAGCGGAGACAGTGACCCGGGTGACGACTGAAAAGCCTGAGCATGTTCGAAACCTCATGTTAAGGAAGTGATGGTATGGTATCGTTTTCAACCCCATAACAGGGTCAACTTCTTCGAATCAGGAGTTCTCCCATTCATCTCCCAGATGCTCTGAAATAACAATACATACTGAGTTGTGTCGATAGAAAAATCACATAATTTTTCCAAAGTTAATTTAAATGAGACCGAGAACCACTCAGAATAAAGGGTTGTCACGAGGAAAGCCATTTACCTTGGAAACCTACAAAATTGTGGTTGGGAACTATTTTTCCAACTATTCAGAACAAAAAAGCAAGATTTGGGGTTTCTATTGATTCATCTAATGTCAGGACTCGACATCGTATCGTGAATCGTAAAAATGTCACATTTGAAAATCATCGAAGAAAGTTTGCAACACATGGGCCAACATTAGCATGAATGAAGAGGGCTTCGTGCCATTTATTTTTGGGTTTTGGCACACCTGATCCATGTGCTCGCGGACTTCTCAACATTCCTATATGACAAAAACTTTCGATGCAAGAATATTTTTCTGACATTCTTCCAGCAGATCTTCTTGGGGACTCAGAAAGGAATGCCAATACGTCAATCGACAAGTTTCCGACAACGGAGCATGTCGATGCTCCAAACTAGTATTTTCCTAAGAAACTGAAGTATCACCTTTATCAATGAAATAAAAAAGAATCATGGCACGACTCCAAAATTCTTGCCATTTCATCTAAGATCCAGATCCATCCAAAATTTCAAGATTCCCTGTTCCATAAGTTGTGTGAGAGATTGCTGCACAGCGAGTTCTTTCACTAAACAAGTATGTACCAACGACTGAAAGCAGATTTCGACTATAAAGAGACAGATTCAACTCAATGGCAAATCTTTGATAAGCGATGAAGCAGGTAGGTACTGTTTTGCCTGATATCAACTTCAGACCTCGACGAGTCGACGTCGACGAGTTCAAATGCTGAGTTCTAGACATTGCTTTGTCCTCAATCTAAATCGAAAATGCTGGCCTGACACTTGTGAATCAGCAAAACTTCGAAGTTCATCCAGAGGAAAAATACTCTATGAATCACGCTCAGCAACATCGGTAGCGACCGCTCAATCCTCGGCAACACCAGCTGATCATTATCGGTACCGGTTCTTGGTGGTACTGAAACTCGAAATGGGAGTTGCTTAGTTAATAGATTCTTTGAACAGTTTCACTGGCACAGTAGTTTGCTACAGTTACTTAGCATTTGCCCCTCGACACCTCGATAAGCATTGCTGTTCACCTTCTTTTACCAAGAGGATTACAGGAAGACGCATAATGCCAGAACCTGCTTTTTCACCTAGCTCATTCAGGATTTGTGAAGGTGCAATCGCAGTCAACCAACATGTGATTTACCTTTGATCCATTTCACTGCACTCCAGGTTGTCTAGTGCTTCAGTTAGGGTTAGAGTTCTAACCAAGAGGGCGAATTTGCAGAAAAAAAGGTAATTTCCAAGCTAATCACATCCTAAAGGACCTTTCTATATTAAAGGAGCCCTCTACGTTCATCTTAACACAGAGCATCCTCTGCTTTGATTTATGGAAACATTTTCAGGAAGCGGAAATCTTTAACATTTATATGCCTAAACAGGATATTCTCCACCTTAATCTTGTGGTATTTTTTATATTCCAGATAAAGGGAAAGGATTGAGCTTTTAGCCTTAAAGGCACAATTCGCGTGAAAATGGTTTCTGAGATTCCCCCACAGGGAAAATTTGAGGCTCCCGCGCCTACCATATCTGGCACTATTAGGTCGGAAAACCGACTAGTTAGAGAGCTGTAAAGGCATAAAGATTGGCCCGTGTGTATCCTCGGACGAGTTTCACCTGCATTGTAGAGGATGCAGCGATCACAAGAGAACTCATGTAGGAATTTCAAACAACTCGTCATGGCTCACAGCAACTGCGGAAGACAGTTCTGTGCAGTCATCGCTTGATCTAGTCAGCTCTTTGAGCAACTGCAATAAATGAAATCTCGTCCGAATGCCCATTCCGCGTTATATCCGTCATGGCAAACTGGTCCAACCTCTATTTCGCCTTTTTTTGAGAAGCCATATTGTTCTCGAAATAGGCGAATACTCGCAAACTCGTCCAACCTCTAGTTCCCCTACTTTTGAGAAGCCATATTTTTCTCGAAATGGGCGAATACTCTCGCTTTCTTCACTACCGATGGACTATTCCCAATTTATACTTCCGCTTTCCGGATAAAAACAGGTACCTCAAAACTATCGTGATCTGTGCCTTTAAACAATCCAGATTTGGTATGCACCCATGCATTCAACTTCCATTCAAGATCCTAGAGGCTTTTAAATGCGCATTGGGTATACGTATACAATGACTTGGGAAGGCTTGGTATAGGCTCCATAACAAACCGGGATTCAATTTGCGAACCATATGTAAGTGTGGGATTGTACTCCGCTTGCCACTACGCGCTTTCACCCTATATTTCAGGTATATATCGATCATGTTGCTTTTTATTAATTTGTTGTTTACTATTTTATTCACTTTTTTAGTAGTATTTTTTGCTCTTTATTCAATGTCTACAAGTGCTTACCAAACGTTCCTTACTCCTTCAATTCCTACAACCCTGGAACTTCCTCAGTTGCCTTCCTCAAGGTCCCAAATTGTTGTTGTTTGCTTCTTTGTTTATCTTCCACATATTATTCGTACTCATAATAAGCATACAGTTCAGTAAGTCAACTTATCAGAAAAGAATGAAAGTAAGCAAACGGACCTTATTAAGGGTGAGGTGCCTGACACCAGTTTGCCCTCTTCATAATGCCTTCCCTCATCCCTTCAAAGTCCCAGAGGAAAGCACTCTACAAACCACGAAATTCGCCATTGCGCTGGCCACCTTTATCACTTCTCTATGATCGGTTAATTACCAGGCTGTAAATATTCCTCTTGATAACGAATGGCTCATACGACCAACCGGAAGAATTTATGGTCCTTTACGATTTCTCTGGAACGCGCCTTGCATTGTAGATCTCCTACAAGTTGCACAGTGATTTGAGCGTGAGCAGGACCTTCACATTACAAAAGCTTAGTTGAACGGACCGCAAATAATAAGGATTTCTCAGGTGTGAAACTCTTTAATAATTTGTCAAATGTAAAAAACTGGACTCATACACAGGTCCATCGACCACACTCAGCTCTTGCCCAACACAAATTTTAAGAAAACTCTTTTTACAGAACTATAATAATAGTGTTCTACTTATTGGCAGTTTTTTTCATTCGTTCTGTCAGAATCTGCCGCAAATTGCATTTGCTCCATGCAAAATCACTGCCACTCAGGATAGCCAAGATGCATAGAAGTTATAGTCGTGTGATGGCCAGGAAGTGACGACGCAACACACTTCCTGGAAGCCGTCATCACGAAAATGAAAATTGTAAGGAAGGAGGAGTGGGAATTTAAATATATATAAGTGAATAAATAAATATATATGTATAGGGTTCGCTCATTGTTTCTAACTTCCATTTGCTCACATCTACGGGACGTGCATTACTAAAATCATCAAACAGCACCAGGCACAATAAGGCCAGTGGACCAATTTAGTGATAGATTATTAAGGATGAAAATTGCAAAAATCATAAGAAAAAGCTCTTTGAAGTTGGCAGTAATCGTNCCCGAAGTCTTATTTTATTATTTGTAATCGACTATGTAAATTGTACTGATCAGAACTATTGGAACTCATTAGGTGATCTCCATTCTTTAGCGCTGAACGCCTTTCCCGAGTCTTTTCTTCCCTTTAAATGGACGACGTTGAACAAAGCAGGTCCCAGTATTCAGAACGTCATGCGACCAAGTTGTTGCACTTGCGGAAGCGGCACGGAAATTTGCAATGGATTCAATCGCCGAGGCAGCTTCTGATTCTTTCGAGGAGCCGCGAGAAGTTTATTTGTAAGTAGATTAAAAAATGCTCAGGTTACATATAAGGCAAAGCTTTAATGCACGTAAGCCATAGGTTCAGTTAGCGCATGCTGTAGGGTATCGGCTACCGCTCGCTAGAAATTGCAAAGGAATTTTTGGTTGGGAGAAGACCTCGGAAGAATCACCAGAGGGGGCCCATAACTTTCCTCTAAATCGTTCTCGGTGCTCTTGGAGGACTTTTGCACTGAATCCATGGCAGCTTACGGATCCAGTGATCATACAGGTTCAAACTTCAAATTGTGACCCCTCCCGGAAACAAGTGCCCAAAAAGTGGAGCAGGGGGTTTTTCCTAGTTTCTGCAGCCCTGCACCGCTGCTGAGAGACCATTCAACACTACTGCTTTTGATTTCACATGAAAATGAACTAACATAGATTGTCGAAAGGACCATCATCAGAATGAGTTCGCCTTCGCATCGTAACACGCCCATTTCATGAAATCCCCTATTAAGACCGACTGTAAGCAGCGAAGATATCGAGGTTCAGCAAATTCTTGAAGGATTTTTCAGTAGTGCTGCAAATTTCAGTGGTACTTTACAATTGTTTTTCTCAGGGTGGTCTGATCAAGGTCAAAGGCGAAGCCGCCAAAGAAAAGCTGCTGTTCGGGCTATCAGCTGCTATTGATCGCACAACATATCGATCAAGTGCCAATCCTCTATTTCTCATCATTTCCACCTACTTTTTTCTGTCCTTAAAGTACCATTAACAGAGTAGTTATTGATTAGACCATAACAGATGCTCGACCCTGTTTTTGTCTTAGGCACCCAGTATAATAACCGGTTATGAAATGCTTCTGCCCCATGGGAGCGCTTCGTTTTATGTAATTGACCATCAGTTTTTCTTTTCAAAATTTCAATTCCTTTCATTTTGTAAATAGCATTAAATGTTGACTTCCTAACATCATTTTGATCGTAGGGGTACCAGATCGGGTCGATGCGCTAGCGTTAGATAGCGCTTCTACCACGATGGGACATGGAGATTGAGTTTTGGATGAGACATTTCCAGAGGAGCGAGCCTTCCTTGGGAGCAAGGGGCCGGGGCTAAGTTTCAGCCCGGCTATCGCAGTTTCCAAAATTTCCGAAGAAGTTTAACTTCAACCATATCCACAGGAAAGCTTTGAAACCATACCACCTCAAAGTTTTGTCTCTGGGTCGATACTCAAGTAACTCTCTTTCCCCTAAAGCGAAAAATAGTCCAGAGTGCATTTTCCCGTTCGACGTTGGTAGGACACGATCCCTACGAACTTATGGTAGGTACAAACGACATCATAGAAGCTTCATTAGCGATCTTAAGGTGAAAAAAAAACTTTCTGGAATTGACTGATTTCACGCGACCTTTTCATTTTACAGTCCGATCGGAAACTGTTGTATAACTTTTTAGAATTACCATTTCAAGTTTCACTTCCTCACCCCGACATTCTTTCGGCATTTTTTACAGCCATTTTAAGAGACTATTTTGCTTATTTACATGTATAACTGTTTTCAGGAGGTGCTATTCATCCTAGGTCGCATGTACGTACGTCACTTATTTCTTTTATCTCTTTGGGCCCAATTCATCAGTGGCGAACGAGGAAATCATATCGATATCGATGATGAACCACGTAATGAAACGCTATTCGATCTCGGTCAAGCTCTATGGGTGTTCGATTTCGCCGGTAAGACCGAAATCAATTCTCTATGTTCCTTTTTGAAAATGAAGTCATTCAGGTTTAACTTTTTATCACAACGTTCTTCATAGAAATGTTAATTCCATAGCTGAATAATTCCTACCTCGAATTTTTCCATTAAACTAGTTCCATCTTTTTTCCATAGCTTCCATTCCCCTTCCTCATTTAAACCTTCGGGTTGGATGCCTCATTGAAGCTAATACAAAATGACTTGACTGACTGTAAACAAAATTTGCATGGGCAAAAGAGCCATGAAAATTTCTAACAAGAACGATCTCAATTGTGAATCTTTGTCCCATTTTCTAAAACTGCTATCTGGGTGACATCCTGTGTAGAACTCAGTGGGATCTATCCACCCTGTACTTTCAAACGATTTCTCTTTTCACATACTCTTTTTTATGGGTGCGCTTCGTTGCGCGCGTCCGTCGAAACTAGGTCACGCCGAAGCCGTCGCATGCGCGCTTCAGCCCGCGATCTTTGACAAACGTCGCAGTTGACAGCGGGGCATACGAATTGCGCTTGGTACACAGCATCGAGTCAAAAGAGAAGATAACACAACAAAATGCAAATCACTCGCTCCACTAACCCTTGGTTGTACTGTAATGTCACCTCGAGACCTCAGTGGGGTGCGCGGGTATGTGTACGAACGTGCGTCCGAGGATGCGCGCGGCAAATTGCGCGGCGAAGTTCGTAATGATTTGTACGACTTCGGCGCCTATCATTGGAGCCCAAATTTGAAATAGAGTGGATTAGGAGGATCATCTGACCCTACTAAACTACACTACTTCGAGTTTGTGCCCCGAAAATTGGCGCCGCAGTCGTACAAATCGTCACGAACTTCGCCGCGCAAGTTGCCGCGCGCACCCTCGGACGCACGTTCGTACCGTCCCCCGGGGTGCGCCGCTGAAGTGGGCGAGGTGACCTGCTTTCGACGGACGCGCGCAACGGACGTTCTCCCTTTTTTACTCCTCGTTATACTTATGCATCTGTTAAGTTTCTTTTTCGTTCAGCCGCAGCCTACGCAGAGGATCCGAATCTATGCCTGAAGCCACGGAACGCATCGATGGTATATCGAATTGCGATACCATGTGATTACCTACGAGATGAGGTACTTTCGCCTTTTTTGCCTTTTCCTACAATGTAATGGTGAGTTCCTGAAAGAATGTTTCTCTTCCTGGAGATCATTGGTGTAGACAATTGATTTTCGACTTTCAGTGACTCTTGTCATAGTGTACCGATGTTTGAGATATAGTTGTGATGCCTTGGACAGCCCTGTGTAATCTCAAATCCACTACTGTCCATCAAGGTTCTGACAAAGTGGCAAGAATGAATGGATGAGGATGATAGCTCATTACGCTTGACGATTCATCCTTGCCACCTTCGTCAGAAACTTAGATGTAGTTCATGGTCTCACATCGACATCTCAGAAGGCCTAAGTTGTGGAGGTCATCCATTACACTATTCTCTTCCTCTAAATCGTTTACACGTTCGAGGTGTTGGAATTCCTTTGCAACAATTGGAATAACATATTTGTCATGATTCATTGCATATTTGGAGAAATGGCGGATGACTCGATTCCGTGACGTTATGGGAAGAAGGAATTTTAGTTGAATTAAGTAGGGAATGGAAGTAGAAACATGCAGAGGATGAATGCAAAGAGAAAATTGAGGGGGTTCTAGTCAAACAACATTAGAAGTTTCTTGAGGGAATCGTGAACCGGTAATAATCTACCCTTACTATACATGAACTCTGGCCTTTGGAATAGATGAAAGCCGTTCAATTTGACTGTTTTTAACCACTTATTACTACTTTTTGGTTTATTGTTTTTGGCTGAGCGTAAAACAAATGCACTTGCGAGTCGTCATCTTTCTCCGGAACTAAAAGCCATTACTACTGGTATTTATAGAAGTCACCTTTGAAGTAATTGATCCCTTCCAAGGAGTCTTTAGCTCTTTCAAGCTGCGTTTAGATGGTCTTATGGCCTCACAATGTTGGCACCCTTGAAGGTAGTGGTGCATCTAGATAGACGGTGCCAGAATCCTCTGTAGCTGCGGATATGTGAAAAAATGGGAAGGGCTAGAAAATGGTCAGGGTTTGATTGTCGAGAAATATTTGTTGAGAACAACCGAATCTAAAAACGTAATTCTGCTATCAGCTCTTTCCTAAGTTTAGATTTGGAGTTTTTTTAGATCACTAGAGTTGCCTGGGTACTTGAATTCTGTCGTTTTTCAGTGTTGGAGTTTTGTGGCAACTAGGGAAGACTGGATAATTGTGGCTTTCCGAGGGACCCGAACGAAAATACAGCTCATAACAGAACTCATCGAAACTATGAGTGAGCCAAAGAAAAAGGTGAAGTCCAGTGATACTTTTTTCATTGTATTCTGTATTTGTAGTAGAATAACTGCGATTCAAATCACTCCAAAGCTTCAGAGTCCCACATCAAAGCATAAACCTCACTACTCTTTTCTAGACAGATCTTCTGCTAGTGATCAAATAGCAGTAGTTCGAAGTTAGCCTAGCACTTCGACCTCAAATACGGTTTCTTCTTTACCATGCTCCACATTTTCAGAAATTCTTGTGAAACTGATATCTTCGAGACCTCAAATCTTTGATTACTGTCAGGTCCATCCTTAGTCGAACCACAGATTTGTATGTGCTGTCATAGGGTTGAAATTTGAAACTTCTGCCTTTCGACTTACTTAGTCTTGCTGAAAGCTAGAGCTCTGAGAATCAGGATAAAGACTACTACAGCTGTAGGTAACCGTAGAATCCCTTAGANATCTTTGATTACTGTCAGGTCCATCCTTAGTCGAACCACAGATTTGTATGTGCAGCCATAGGGCTGAAGTTTGAAACTTCTGCCTTTCCACTTTCTTAGTCTTGCTGAAAGCTAGAGCTCTAAGAATCAGGATAAAGACTACTACAGCTGTAGGTAACCGTAGAATCCCTTAGATGAGAAAACCTTCCATACCCCTTTCTCGATTTCTTCTCAAAATCCCACTGTGCTCTGCGTAAAATCTCCGTCACTTCTGACCTTTTAAAGCAGTGTCCTACTTGCCTGAGGCATTCCAATAGTTTCCTATGAATCACTGTGGATCAACCTGGCACAATTTTAGCTTCGTTCTGGTGGATCAGTACAACATTATTTTTATGTGGCACTGAAATCGATCTGGAAAGAGCTTCACGCGGTGATTAGAAAGTTAAGAAAAGTAAGTTGGTCACATTCTGATTAGGTCAATCTACGTTGAACAAAACTACAGTATCACTTCAAGCTTTCTAAAGTTTTTCTTAAACTAGTCTTTTCAAAATTCGTTTATAGACTCAGTTCCGATCTACGAAGTAGTGAAACTTTCTCGTCTAGACATATCCAGACTACCGTATTTTGTTTACTGGACACTCGTTAGGAGGTGCATTAGCCAGTCTCGCATCCACTTTGTACGCTCATCGGCATCCATCACTTTCAGATAGGTGAGCAGCTTTCTGTAAATTCTAATGCCTACCAGGAGCTGTTCATGTTTTCTGTTCAGGATCCATCTGATGACTTTTGGGCAGCCACGAGTTGGAAACTATGAATACGCTGTGACTCACAGTGAACTTGTTCCAAACAGTTGGCGAATCGTTCACAAATACGATTTGGTATGTGCAGCGTGTTTACTGTTTACTTTACTTGCGAACAGTTACAGTACAGCAGTACACAAACCTCTTACGGCTGTCGGTGAGAGTTACCTCATCCAGGGCTCCCCGCAAACAGCTTGATAAGACAATGGGGATTTCGGAAGCTGCTCCCGCAAAGCTAGCCAGGCAAAATAAAATTTTTGTGAAAAAACTTTTTCCCAATTAAAAATAGAAAACAATTTTCATCTCTATCGCTTTCAAGCTCTCCAAAATATTTGAGCTATCAAGGGTTCATGTGCACTGGGTACCCGCCATCAGAGCCTGTTCACGGGGATAAGATCAAAGCACCTCTTGGCCAAAGGCGCTCAACATCTGTCCGGTCTTGTTTACATGGCAGCTGATGTGTCTGCACGTAAATGGTACGCGAACAAATACTGTGAATGATACCAAATACTGAATGCAAAATATTGAAAGGATAAAATTTCCGGGCCCTAATCAATCCCGTATGAGGGATGCGTCCCGCATTCAAATTCCACTCAGATTCGTAGGAGCGTTTGGAAGCGTATGTGGCCTGTACAGTGAAATTCGGTAGCCAACCGATGCACAATTCAGTGCTTTTATACTTCCAGGCGAGCCTGGCACCAATAATCCGTGGCCTGGATGGGTGAAGGCTTAGCTGGCCCAGGGGGGTATCGATCGGGATTCGAACCCGTAGCCATGCGTGTGTGATAGTGCTGGGCTGCACAGCTTCCGCTTCGCTACACCACCACCTATAATGCAAAATACTGTATGAAAGGTTGTCAACGAATAGCATTTCATCAAAAATTTCAAACATGAGTAGGGAGTGTGGCTTATCCTAAACGAATCATCCAACACTTTTCATTTTTGTTCGAATTCTTTTCATTTCCAATACTACTATCCCCATCCTGTCTGAATTCAGGTGGCTCATCTACCAGCGTGTGCGATCCGACTCATCTCACATTCCTGTGTTTCATTGTTGAATCATTCACCGTACCATCATGGTACGGAAGTTTGGTTCCCATCGAACATGACGCGGAACGCTCTTTACCGAGTGTGTAACGGATTGCCATTGTATGAGGATGACACGTGCAGGTAGGCAATGTCCGATTTTCTCCAAATGGAACAAGTATCTAACTATTTGTTCGATAGAGTTAGTCCCAGAACCCATTCCTAAAAATAACAATGTTGAGGCACCTCCGTGTTGAGGCCCCTATTCAAAGCAGTATTAAAGAGAACGTAAGACCTGAAGTTCTGATGTGCAATGAGGGCAAGGTAGCTCTGTCCATTAGGTCCTTATGAAGAGCTTCCTGCCAAACACATCGAAAAAGTACCGTTACTAAATGAGAGGGTCACGACTGTAGAGACAGGAGTTTAGACATTTTCGGGCGACTTAGTTCTACAAGCGAAAGAGTCAGCATAGTTATAGCCTGGTTTGGATAATCTACACACTATTACTTTTAGTCGGTGAATTACGAAGTGGTTCATACTAAACCGAACGATCAGATCACAGCAAACGTATTAAACTGCTTTCCATTTGAGTTGAGACATGACCACCAGGGGTTTCCTAGCTAATCAAATCCAGCTTGCTAGATAGCCATTCCGCGAAAGGGCGAGAAGCGGGGAACAGAGGAGGTAAGCAAACCAGCCCGTTTAGCCCTTCTGCTGGATACATTTGCTTATTCTGCGATTCTGTTTAAGGGTCTCATAATCCCACTCAGGGAAAGTACGTGGGGAGTCGCTTCTAAATTCCAGGTGGGAGTTTTTTATATGGTGTACATAGGGCCGCCGTGCAACTGTGACAGTATGGTGTGTTTTAACAGTTGATTCATATATTCGCCCAATGTCTTCCACATATAAACAGGGAAGTGTCTTCCACCTGGGATTTAGAAGCTACTCCTCACGTAGTTCGCTTATTGCCAGCGAGCCTAGCCTGTTAAAATTTTTGAGGGAAAGTAATTACCATGGTAAATCCTGTTGGGGAAGAACTGTTACTTTCCAGCAACGGCTACTATCTTCATTACGGTATCAAGGACCATATGTACTATTTTGAACACGAAGTGAGCATTTACGGAAGGAATGGATGTGTGGATGAACCGATGGAGAGGCGGTGACAGTCAACACTGCATGGACTTCGGCCATTCATTTTTAGGCCGAGCTTTATGAACGATAAACTGTTTTTACGGGATTTTCTTTTGAACAACTGTGTTCGTCTCCACTTGCTGGCCAACTTTCTCAGGATTTTCCATAGAGACGAACTCGACCAAGTTCCAATCTTTATAAATAGATAGAGGTGAACGTATGTATAGTCGGGCGGTTCGAACTTCTAGTCCCTCCGGGACATAGCCGCAGACCCGGGAAAGTCAAGCAAATCGAAACTTGTATGAACAAACACTGACACCGAATTGAATAGTTTATGTATTTATATATCTCTAATCTTACAATTTTGATAAATAAGCCTTCTTGTGGAGACGAATTCACGTGCAGATTGGATGTTGCGTGACTAGATGTTGCTTCAAATGATCAGACCTAGCGAAGCCTCGCCCACATCTCGGACAGTGATGTCGTCGTTCACCAGTGTGTGCTCGCAGATGGCGCTGAAATCAGTGCTGCTTTATCGATTGATGTAGGCCTTCTTACTTTTTAGGGGAGATTAACAGCCACGTTTCATTTGATGGGGGAGGGGCCACATACAGTAACGGCTAAAACCCTTCCAGTAATCAGAGCAAGAACATTCTTAAACGAGTAGAATACTGCGGGATCAAGCTCGACATGGGCAGAGCTAGCTTCCCTTATCCCTTCTGATAGATGCTCATCTCTAGGTCTGATATTGGGTACCCAATTTGTCCAGTAAAAAAGTGCATAATCCGTCACCAAGCTTCCCCTAACTCATTGCTCAACAGAGTTCCCGATCTCAATTGAAAAGCTAATTTAAATGGCAAAACCCAGATGGTACGATGAGCTTTGATCACTCAGTCTTCAAATCTTTCTAGCCTGACCTGTAACTGATCCGATCGTGAAAATGTCTTTCCACATTGAAACCATTGGCATTGGAACGGCCGTGATCCGATGTGCGACCTAAATATCGAAAACGGGTATGAAATCCAAAAACGCCCGGCAAATCCAATTGCTTACCTCAGATGAGCTTTAAGATGGCTGGTTTTCTTATAAGTTTTACCACAGTTCGGTACGTTGCATACATGAACAGGGTTTTCGCAGTGCAATCCACTGGTTCTACTGCAAAACAAGCTTTTAAGGAATCATTTTAGATATTACAAGTTCTTTAACTAATGTCCAACAACTTTGTAACTATTAGGATGATGCATAGTTATTGCGGATTTTTTCGCGGCTTCTTTTCTCCCTATAAAATAAACTTTTGAATTCGGGATTTTTGTAGAGAAAATCTTCTCGTCTCCTTAACAGAAATATGTCTAGAACGTCACCTTCATATACGCCACATTATGCTCTATTACTTCGAGAAATGTTGGAAGGCGGCTCACTCATAACCTGATCTCAACGAACTTCTCGGCGATGGGACAGTCAACCAAAGTCGGACAAGAAATGGAATCTGCTTCTGCGGTCGCCAGATTCACCAACAGAAACTCGTGTGGATTTTCACGTCAATCGCCCTCGGAAAAATTGGTTAACGAACACAACTTTTAAAGAAGTGAATGGCTTGAGGCCAACGTCAAGGCGTGATCGCCTCCAAGAATCGAAACTTCTTCGCGTGTGGAGTCCGCCCGCCTAGCAAATGGGAAGCAGTGCTTGACGTGGATGGTGGATATGTTCCTGAGCAGTTATTTGAACATGTCTTTGCTAGATATTTCAATCGTTTCTTCAAGTAAAATTTGCTGAAAAAACTCGCAATAATTATGCATCAACCTAATATGAAGTCTCTTAAGGTTCCGTGAGCTTCTCGGTTCGGAACACTTATATTCTGTAAGCCTTACCATATGATTATCACTCAAGGGGCTGCTACTTATTCCTTGTTTCTTTGACGAGAAGTTTGGGATAAACATTCGAATATTTAACAAGGAAATCAAAATCTATCAGAGATATTTTAGCAAGCTGCAAATCAGCCTTCGATCGATGTAAAGCAATTGCTACCGAAAGTTTATTCCAAATTTCATCATACTATAATGAAAGAAGAAACGTTTTACTGTCGTAAAAGCAAAATGTCTCAAAACAGTATAAGCTGCGAAGTTAACTGATTGGTAAGTTCCAGGTATGTAGGCAAAAATACACTCGCTTTTGACTGGTCAAGGCAAAAGGCATCGGGGATGCAAAAGAAGAACTCTTGCATCACTGTCTAGCTGTCGAGCCTTTATAAAAACGTTTACTAGGAGCTCATCCTCACCCGTCTAGTCAGGCATGTGGTAAATATCGAATGAGACCTTTTTCGCCCGTTTCCAAATCGGCAAGATTGTAAGGAAGCAGGAAATGAGGATGTAGAAGCCAAATGGAAGGAAGGGAAGTGTAAAGAAGGGAAATTTGAGAGGAATCGTCGAGAAGTAGGGCGGAGTAGGATTTTTTTCAAG
>UZAF01017017.1:28457-45558 GCA_900617895.1 Haemonchus placei
TTTAATTGCTAATACCTCATAGCGTATATAAGCGACATTTGTTTTCCCCTCTTGACTTCCTTTAGAACTATACTTTTATTCTCCTTGTTTTCTTATTTTTTCTAGACATCGTTGTCGCCGCAACCAGTACTGTGTCTTCTAACCCTCGCAGCAACTCTTCAGAACAACTTGCCGCCGATTTCGGTTCCCCCAACTTGCGTCGCTGACTAAAGTTTCCATGAAGTCGACTCGTTCGGATAGTAGTCAAAAGTAGAGGGAATAAAGGAAGTCCTCCAGTCATTCCTGTTCTTCAAGCAATTTCCGAAAAGATTCTGTTTGAAAGTGTGAAAACCCATGGAAAACCTCACTAGTCGAGTACAAAAACGGAGTCCGTTGACAACTTCTACTGCTTTTCCCAATTGGACTGTACGGAATCATTGCAGTAGTGGCAATTGGATATATAGGTGATATAATGATTTGTTCACAAATAGAATGTGATGGGTGACGAAAAAAATTCGGTGAGATTGACAGGTTACGGAGAATTTTTTCGGAGGCCATAATATCTTCTTGGAACTGCCGAGATTTCTGGAAAAATTTTTTTGGCTTTTGCAGAATTTTGCAGAGTTTCTCCTCACATTGATAGGAAAGATCCAAATGGTGCAGTCAAGCAAATACTAAATAATCACAAGCGGACCATGGATACCATACCAAAGCATGCCCGTTTATGGCCACCTTGGAAAACAGCTTCTTCGATCGGAATGGGAAGATTTTGAAAAACCCAGGTCGCTCAAGGTCCAACCACCTCTCATGCAATCATCACCATGACACGTCACCTGAGCCTTTCCGTCACGGTCACACCATACACCCACGCCAGAGCCTTCACAGGCTATCTCTCTCAGAACTTCATCTACGCCTTCAAATCACGCCACATGCAAGTAATAAGTCTGAATCATTGCAAAAAATTACCGTAAAATGCAAAATGGGCATGAGCATCGAACGCACTGCCGTTTCGTAGTAGGTGGTGAATTGACTGGAGCTGTTGGTGAAATGGACGGACTGGGAAAAGTCGTGAAAAAGCTGCTCGAGCTCGGTGAAAATTGCCAGATCAAAGGAGGAGTTACTGGCGGAATCGACGGAGTGGCATCCTCCCATGGACGGAAGAACTTGAACGTTTTTTTCATCTGAATGTAAAAGTGAAGGAGACCGCTCTACTCTCCTTTGAGGCTGTGTTCAAAGAGAAGTATTCGATAAGTTAAAGAAAAACTGTTCATCGAGGAGAAGAGGAAAGAAGTGAATGAGAATTGCTGATTACAGTAACCTAATGAAGCACAAAAGTACGTTTGTTCAGCAAATGACAGTGAGATGGTGAAGACAACATTTGAGGTGATCAAACAGGACGGCGATTTGGGCAGCGTCTGTCTATCAGCGGCATCCCTTTGAACATTACTGACAACACGATAGTGTGTCTGTGCCCTTCATCCCAAGCACACTATCAACGGTTTCGTCGGCTCATAAAAGACCATTTAACACCCTAATCTGTCGACGGTTTGATAGCACTTCGGCCAGGGTGGAGCATCGGAGAATTATTGGCGCCGTCAACTATTGCCCCTCGAGTTTTCGATGTCACGTTACCTGATTGAATCTCCAGAATGGGATGCATCTAAAGGGATGATAGGACATTTCGAGGAACGATTTCTCTTACCAAACTGATCGTCCTTAGTTGTACCGGCCTTAACTCTACGGAGTGCCTCATTTTTTAGCAGCTTTAGCAGGAGCCAACTTTTGTGAGCTGCCAACGAGAGTATGCCGTTATTAGCTTTTTCTGTAGATGCTATAAGAAAATGAGATCATCCAGAAAGCATGCATTCGATTTGCCCTGAATGCATATTTACTGATTGAAGGGATTATTGAACCAAAGTCTTTCCCCTTCGAGTCTCGTGATAGACGACAGCTCGTGATGGCAAAAGGATCGAGTGTACGGCAGGAAACAGATCCAAGAAAGCCCTATCTGATCGAATGTGTTCCACAGTATGCCTCAGAAAATAATTGCGTTTAGAAAATCAGATAAAAGTCTTTCTTCAATAGTATTTCGTTAGCTATTATGTGCCAACTGCCCAACACAGCCAGTTACCTGTGATAGTGTTCCCTACATTCGCCTTCTGGCGGAGTGCAGCCTCCCAATCTTGTACATCTTTTCCATAGTGGATCGGTACGGCTTACATCATTTCCCATATCTCCCCAAAATGCCGCTTCAGCAGTCCAAACGGGGGCAGGAAGAAAAGAATTTTCCCAACTGCACATGCCATGCAAGTCACCGCTTCTACCTGTCCATTCAAGCAAGTATGCTATCCAACTCGCCGTCTTCTGAAACTGGCACCATAGCAAAAAGTCCTCACCCCAGGAATTCCGTACCCAGATGATCAGAAGCCTCGAAGCGTGTTTTTCATTTTCATGGAGGTGGGGTGGACTGCTGCCAAGTGAAGCACTCCATACGTTTGTATCAAGGGCGCATTCCGGAATAAAACTCAGCCAGTCCAATGAGGCCTTCCATCCCTTCGGGATAATTTATCTGCAACATGTTCATCTGGGAGCGTAAAAGTCCTGATTTCAGAAACCATTTCGGAAACAAACATGGGTGGCGCCACATTAAATCCGTTTGAACAAACAGTCTTTACGACTGTGAACTGGCATCTACTGTACCACCGCAGAGTGGTCCAATAGGTCATAACTCACTCGAGGAACTGTTTACGACCCTAGCCCCTAGCCATAAATCTTCTGGGTCAAGCAAACAGATGCTTCTTATTAGTCTTTGCTTTCATTCTATCAGTGAGCTACCCTACTTTGACTACACCTTCTTCTTTATTCTCCTATTCTTGTTCTATTTAAATCTGGGAATTTTCCAAAAGTGCCATATAATGGGCAGTGTAGAGGTAGGGAAATCACCTCCTAGGAGTCGTGGAATCCATCGGCCATCGGTGAGCTTGTCAGGTGAGTGTGAGCGATAATCCATATGTGCGTGCATTGTTTCATACTGCATATTGAGGAGGACCTGACGGACGTGACAAGTGTCCCTCATCACTTCTTTTTATTCTGTCAAGGCTCTTTTGACCCTGGACGCAGATCAAAGGCATCGTTTTTTTTTGGCAGGTTACTGTACAGGCCAGTATCTATTCAACCATAAGTGTATCGGTTGCTAGTTATCAAATTAGGCCACACCCGTAGTCCTACATTGTCAAGTGACTGCCTATTTTGCCTGAGAAGTGCCTAAGGAAGATAAGGGAATTGCACTTTGCCACATCAATAGGTGCACCGATGAGTTTTGGTGGGATGCTTGAAGCAAATGGCATTGGTTTATGATGACCAGAACTAAAACCACTTAAACCAGTAAGCGCTCGCTGCACTCAGATTCAGGGTCAGTTTTCTTGAAACCTAGTTCGTTATCTTACTGTTAGTTGCTTTATGTTTACAGGTATCTTGAGCCCCTCCATGCTCTCCCTTCTGAGAGTCTTCCGGGGTACCTTATTTGGGTCAGTGATACTTCTTAGAGCATTTCAGGTTATTAGGGATTGCTAAAATTTATGCTAATTACCATTGGTTAACATCATTGTGGTACCGAGGTAATTCAGTGACGTGAAAAATTCAGTGAAACACTATTTAACTATCCCGGTAAAAGGGCAAGGACCACCAAGACCTAAATCCGGGCACAGTGGCACGGCACAGAACCTGCCAAAGGACCACGCGAAATTCCCCAGGCAGTTTTCTCAGAGCTCAGAGACGCCCGAAGGTTACGGTTTCGACGATTAATAAAAGCAGACACCACGTTTAACCACTAGTTGACCGACACATTTGTGAACATTTGCATGCAATCAGAGTCGACCTCCCGAATATACATTGGTTACGGTACGTGCCATGGCCTCAGTCGGCTTTAAGTGGCCTTTTTATTTTATGTATTGATGAAAAAAAGGTTCCAACACTATTCGAAGCCGTCGCTCACACAGTCGCCTTGATTAGGCGCACAACGGCGACGGCGACGTCTTGTACCTACTCCCACCCCATCAACACAGACCCCTCCTACTGTTTTACTCACACAGAATCAGGCTAGCTTGACTAACGCGCAATACCGTAGCTAATTTTGCAGCGAATAGCAGGCCTTTGAACTGTTCACTGCCTATTTGTAGAATTCACAACCCCAACACTATTATACTCTCGTTCGGAATTTATTGGCCTCGATATATCTGTAATTTCTGCTTCTCCCAACGATCCTAATATCACTAATTTCAATTGCTTGCCCGTATGAATACTAAATTTACATATTCGTCTCGTTAAAGCCTTTCAATCAATGGACCTATCCCCCAAAGCCATCGCTATTTAACATTAATGGAAACTAATGGTCAGAAAGTCAAACATCTAAAAGATAATGCAAATATTTGGGCACTATTATTGAATCAATCATCAAAATTATAACGGAACAATAGTATGTATGCAAGTACCAACACAGAAACCCCTTCACACAAAAAGAATTGAGAAAATAGATAAACAACAATTACAGCATAATAAATATGAGATCATCCAAAATGTTTTATCACTTCCTGGAGTCGCTTCCGCGCATCAAGGACACGTCTTTCCTGAGCTGTGATGTCTTCTGGTTGCACCGTGATTGGCTGGAATAAACCGAATTATGATTTCTTTGAATGAAAAGACAAACAAACAAATTTCCAAAGAAATATATTTGAGTCAGTAGTAAACATGCTGCGGATCAATAAATAAATGCTGATGCGATAGTTGATGACCTAATGAGCATGGAGCGGAATAGAAAATTCAAACTTAATTTTAAAGTTTATGTTCTGATAAGTTCGCAAGGGACATTCGCACATGGAAACTGCTTGATGATTATTGAGACACTTACTCGGAGTATAGGTTGATCCGGATTGACGTTGAGCATCAAATTACTTTCTAATTTCTCCTTATCTGCTGTTTGGCCAAAAGCCCTGCAAAAGAAAACCGTACATGAAAACTGTTCTGCATGCCAATTCAAAAAGATGTGATCCAAGAAAATAATTAACTTAATTTTCACTTTTAGGAGAGGATTATAATTTTTCAAAACCACCAAAGAGGTAGGAGAAGGCTTAGTTTCAAAAAGGAAAAAAATTGGACCGATTGAACAAAACATCTCACCCAGACTGATTTGGATTGTGGATGCTGGTGAAAAGAGTAGCCGCCGCTGCTTGCTCACTCAGAATGCTACTTGCTCTTTCGAGACGGCCGGCAAGATGAAGACTCTCAGTGAGATACTCCGTTTTGTTAACATCCACCTACAAAAAGTGCACTTCACAAGAGCCCGACACGAGCATTCGTTCGTAAAGGGCAAATCTTTCGAAAGTTAACGATGTTAACAAAAGTCTCTTCGTAAAAGTAAGTCACCTTGTCCGCAACAGCAGTGGGAATCAAGGCTTGAACATTCTCAAGTGCTTTCGCCCACATTACCTTGAAATAAAAACCGCTTAGAAAAAACGAGAACTTTCTTTTTAGATGGATAAGGCAATGTAAAATTACCGGTACGGGTTTCTCTTGAGAACGTGAACCTGTGAGTCCCCGTTTCAGCTGCTGTTCAGTTCCTTTCTTCGTGTCACGTCCGGATGTGTGTACAAGAGTTACTGGTTGTTTGAAGATGGACACTGTTTTACGCCTGCAATGAGTCTACCATTTGATTCCACTCGATAAGTGCAATATGCAACTCTTCAGGTGGTTTGAAAATGAATCGTGGAGGCCTTATTCCAATCAGGACATAAACAAGATGAATATACTTAAAAATTCAACTCACCAGGGTGCATTGGCATGTCCATCGAAGCCGGTATGAACAATAACGTGCTCTTCACGCTTGTGTTTACTTGGTCGACCGCGCTTGGCTTTTCGAAGTGGGTCAGCTTCAGATGCCTTTGGTCTACCCATATCTGCAACGAGCATAGAAAATACTGTAGAGCTAACTCGTAGACCATACAACTCGGCTCGATAACCAGGACCCCGGACTATGTCAGACAGACTAGCGGCAGGGATATCAAAACGAATGCAGTAAAACTCAGTAGTATGGGAAAATTTACGATTCTGTACCGACGTATATACATATATCCAAAAAGTTTTTCCGATTAGGTTGCTACTCCACTCAGAGCCCCTTCAGCAGAATCCAATCATGTTACCCGTTGGAGACCCTCTAGACTTCAAGCAACTCAACCTCCCAAAATCTCCGTGAGCAATCCCTTGTTCAGTGTTGTCTGCCATGGATTTCTGAACTTAAGCCACCCAAAACTGGATGCCTTCTTTGCCATCCCTAATCTCCTATAATCTTATGTGATCACAAACCCCCAAAACCCAGCAACACCATAAAAACTAATCTGCAGAATCAGAGATTTACGGAAAGCCGTTCATATGCTTATAACTAGGATTTGAAGCTGCTTAAATCCAGCTGTGGCACACTCCAAACAGGAAGTTTCTAACTTGATGAGATACCGTCTGACGTTCTAACGTCTTCAAGTGAAACAAACACAACACTGGAGAATGACATTTATCTTAAATGAAGAGAAAAAGGTAGATCTAGATCATTAAAATAATGAGAAAATGTAACACGTAACTCATCATAAGATCAACCGACAACCACGTCCCTCAGACGGGTACCGAGTTGCCACTGTTTCCTACGCAACACAAAATCTTTTGTTGCGACACACCTATTTTAAGTAATGTTACATATGGAGGGAGGGAGCACACGTGATAACGAGGTCCGCACCGAGATGTCCAGTGAAATCAATATGCAACAAAACCCATCAAAGGGACCACGTAAGCAGAAAAAATTAAATAAAATAAAAAAGACCTTAAATTATATTAAACAAACGGAAGGTAATACTGAACAACATTTGCACACTAAACAACTCGACACCACCACACGATGAGCAATGCATAGCTCAATGAGGATTCCTTATCGACAGTTATTGCGTGCAATGACAGATTAGAGAACAGAAGAGTAACAGATCCACTTATTCGTCAGCCTTCTTTTTCGTGCCCGATTCATCTCCATTTGTCTCTTCATTACGCCTCTTCAATCCTCTCTTTGCCGTCTCTTCATCCGCTTCATCAGCTGGTTTGTATTCTTCAGACTCGTCCTCATCCTGAAAAAAAAGGTCCTCATTTCCATACATAACACTTCTAATGATATTTCGACCTAACTGCTTCGATCAATGACTCTAACTCACCAGCTGACTGTTATCCAGATAGCTTAGGCCAGGCCCATCGAGATCCGAACCTGATTCATCTCCACTATCTTCTCCTTCGAGACCATCCTAGTAAAAATTACTTTACAATGAAGCAAATCAGAAATTTATTTCAAAGGCAACGTGAACGGAAGAAAAGAAAAATTTGAAGAGGTCATAGATACGAGGATTATCAAGGACAATCTAATTGATGATTGCATTTTTTTTTTCTTGAACAGTGCTATCCCTTGGGATCAACAACTACTTTACATTCGACCAGACTTGAGCGAACTACAGCTCTTGAGCAAAAATAGTTGGAAAGCAACAGTATCTAAATTCCATTTACTCAATGAGTGCAAGTAACGATTTGTAGTGAAGTCTGAAATAGCTATCATTGCGAAGCAGGGAAATCTGCTGAAGTTAAAGGGCTCGAAAGATATCGAGATAAGTGTATGTGAAAGAGACGGGTAACGGTGATAAATGAAGCGAAGGCAACTTTGCAAACTTAAGCATCAACAAAATGAATGAACTACTCTTTGTTTTCGCGTGCAATCAACATTGCAGGTGAATTGTTACACAAAACCAAAGTAAAGGTCAAATTGTAAAGAAAATAAGACTCCTAAATTAAGTTTGGAGAAATATGTTGAATGAGTTGGCTGGCTTCTACTTGTAACAAATAAAACAAAAGCTTTAGATTATAAAATCACACCTCCCCATCAAGTGAATCATCCACGTCTTCACCATTAACATCCGCGCCATCAAGAATTTGCAGTGATGGAATCATTTCGAAAACCTTAGACCTAAATGCCATCAATCAATATCAATGAAATCGCCACTACAAAATGATGAAACTACTGATTGCTTGAAAGCATGGTGTTTCTACTCACCTGTACTCGCCATCTCCTCCTGCTGTGACGGGGTTGTTGAACAGGTCGAGCTCAGCTAATTTCATTTTCTTTAGTGGCTCCAATTCCTCGATTTTCTCGATCCTAAGAAATTGGGAAATCAAAAGTGATAAAATGCGTAAGATGTAATAACTTACTTGTTCGAAGCAAGGTTGAGGTGAAGAAGCTCAGGGCAGTTATCAGCTACATGCTGTAGACCACCAGCGATGTTGTTATCAGAAATGTCCAACTTACTCAACATAGGAAGTTTCGGCAAATTTTTCAGACTTTGTAAACCGACATGAACCATGCTAAGACTCTGAAAAGGAGTGAATTCAGCTGTTATCAAACTATTCGAGAAAGTAATTCATTGTTGCACGACTAGCCGCACAAGGTTATGTACACAATGCTGGTCAGCGGGAGAAGACCAGAACTTGACGAAACCCTAACAAGAACTGAAATCTGTTCAATACCTGTAGTTTTACTAGTTTATCGCTGAGTCCTTCAATTTCAGCACTTTCACAGCCATCTAACACCAGGTCCTCGACGGTAGCCGGATCACGATCACGTAGCTCAAGAACGTAGCGTCCCTCCATCTGAATTTCTAGGAAAAATAAGCCGTTCAAAGTTTGAGAACAGAACACGCCAAATAATAACAATTCAGGCGAATTCTTTGCAATACTCTCAACAAATAAGTTTCTTGGTTGTTATAGTAACAGATAAATAGCTACTAGAAGGCAAAATGCCAATACTTGGCAGTGTCCCTCGAGTGCAAAAAAATCGCTAAGCCCCATTAATGCGATAGATTAGGGGACTTGAATGGGGAAAACTTCAACTACGCACTGTCTCTGATAAAAGTAATCATTACACTGATGAGCATAACGCATACAAACAACAAGAAGGTAAAGAAAAACAAGGAAATCGTTTAGGATGAGCGAGTGGAGCCGCCTCGCCGGCGGTCCATTCCGCGCGCAAATCTAAAATCGACCAATCACAACGGTGACCACGCCCACATGGACGAGTGCCAACGAAGTTGGCTGCAGTCCCAGCCAATTAACGGCATGCAAACACAGCATCTGCAGATCGATTCAACTCAATGCCACCGCTATAAGGGGGGCATTTGACCTGTCTGGGTGGGATACGAGTTGGAGTGTGAAAAAGAGGAGGGCAGGGTAGAAGGCGATGAGTTCCAACTCATTGGTCACCCTCATGACTTGGAAAATTGCGGAGAAGTTAGAGAAAAAGCCTTTGAGTTACTGCCATACTGTACACATCTGTGGCAGGCTCTCGTAGTTCCGCAGGAGACCTACCGGAGACCCTCGTGAAACTATGTAGGATTTTCCAGAAACTCTAGCTGCCATTGCCATTTGGGGAGGGGTTCCTACTCATTCAATATGGGAATCCCCTAGAAGTAGGCTAGCTCGGGAAAGTTGGGTTTGGGAGAGTTTCGATGAAATGATCTATTATTTTACTACTGCATTGTACCAGTTCACCTCAGTGCTCGTGAAAAACCGCTTCGGGCGGGTGTAAAGTTCATGAAAAGCCAATTCGATAGAGTACCCCAGCTCGAGCTCGATTAGCCCCGTTACTCGCCCAGATCCGATTTGTTTAATGGTTGCTTCCTATTTACAATGTTTGATTCTGCCCTGAACTTTGATAGCAGCACGAAAAAGAAAGTTTTCGACCGTGTAGTAAGTAAAAGTAGTCTTACTTTATTCCCTACCCGAACACTTTATTGTAATTATTTCTCTTCCGCAGCCACTCTAGATAGACCTTGGCATGGTGGGTAGTTGTCTCGGCTCAGTACTGCTCCAAATACTTACCGTAATCCTATAATTGGTCCATATTGTTGTTATGCAGTTAATCTTTGTTATTTTTAGCATTTCACGACTGCCCTAATGTAGACTATTAAGGAGATTACGGTAGAGATTCGAGTCCGTTCTTAACTTCGGTTCTACATAGTTTTGTTGCTTCAACGTACATTGCTGGCGAGCAGTTTCTCGATCTTAGAGGCACAGTTCACGATAATTTTGAGGTACCCGTTTTTTTCGAAAAACGGAAGTATAGATTGGGAATAGTTCTTCGGTAGTGAAGAAAGCAAGAGAATTCACCGATTTCGATAGAAATATGGATCCTCAAAAGTAGGGAAAATGGAGGTTGCGAGATTGCCATATCGGAAATAACATGGAAGGGGTATTCGGACGAGATTTCAGCTATTGCAATTGCACANAGGGCCGACTACATCTAGCCAGAACTGTTCAAAACTGTCTTTCACTGTCGCTATGGGTCATGACAAGTTGTTTGAATTTCCTACATGGGTTCCATTGGGAACGGTGCAGCCTCTATAATGCCGATGAAACTGTCCGAGAATGCACACGGGCCAATCTTTGAGCCTTTCTAACTCCCTAACTAGGCCGTTTTCCGACCTAATATTGCCAGTTATGGCATAAGTGGGGCCTCAAATTCATCCTGTGGGGAAATCTCGGAAACCATTTTTATAGTGAACTGTGCCTTTAACAATTTTGTCAAAGCCTTGAAGCCAAAGTTGCTCTAAAGCTCCTTCAGACGCCATTTCTATCTTCAAACTGGTTAAAAGAGGTGAATGAAGGTTCCCAGCATGATCCCTTCAATCACGTAAGCGTAGTTCACCTTGGATACAGAAAAGTATTCGATGTGCTCCTCTTCCAGCAGCAATCCATCGATGTTAATGTTTTCACTTATGAAACTGAATCTGCAAGCAGAGCTGCAGTCTTCTTGGCTGCGAGAAATGATCTATGAACGATCTTTTGGGCCTTTGCTCGACATAAACACTGAGGACACTCATAGAGTACATCGTGGGTGGTCTGCCTGAAATCCTGCAAAGCATTTCTTTTCACCTCACTAAACATTACTCTTCTCTAAGTATGAATCATCACTGGGATATTCCTCTGTGAGGCAGAGCTGGGTGAACGGGTTTTTTGAAACATCAAAAAACCTGCATGAGCGGATCTGGAGTTACGAACTGATACGTTCGTTGAAATTTTGGTAGGGAGGTCTTTCGTCCCAAATTACGAGGGCAACGAGGTATCACCATTTGGTATCAGGTAATTCTCATCCGAGACCTCAATAAAATCATTGGCAAGCCTTCCTTGAGGGATATCATTGACATTATTTATGTATATACATGTACGGGGCCATGAAATCAGTATTAAGGAGGTCGTATTAAGTCATTTTGAAGCTCATTTAGAAAAAATGTATGAAATGACTAATAATTCCGTGAATTCTGACGTCCTTTTGTTATCAACTCCTAGAGAACCTTCAGGCAGCGGACGCAATCACGACTATCGCATTCATGATTAGGAATCAAATATTGAAACGATACCTGAGTGTCACATACCAGGTCACGCATTCTTCCAGGGTCTGCTAAGTGAGCGAGCCCCGACTTGTACACCCGTTGTCCACGCAATTTATCGTATGGGCCACATACTATTCAAAGACCACAGCAATTCCGAATGGAAGTTGGAACCTCAAGAGCGCAGAGAAATGCCAGAAAATTTCATCAGCATAACATATCTTTCTCCTTCTACTATCTGCCGTATTGTTTGAATATGTTCATTTAGCACTGAATTCGTTGGTAAGCTTTGACAACACATCTTGAGGTGTCCTGGTCTTTTCATTAGCTAGAACTACTCTCCTGGTCACCACTTTTTTGAATTTCCGAATTTCTCGAATTCTTTTCAGGAATTTCGACATGGAGGTGAAAAGCAGCACACTTCGTTACTTAGGGTTCTCTGATCTGTAGTGCAAGAGAAGCACCAGAAACATAGAACTTTAAAAGCCAAAGGTTATTATGGTGTCTGTAAATGCATGAGCTATATGGGGTTTCATGGGGCTGCTGCAACGCGGTTTTCGTGATAAAACGAAAGTGGGACTTAAAAACTTCTACGCTGTTTGAAAGTTCTGGTGACTGACCTTAGACTCACGGCTCGATTCTAAGGGTCATAAGATGGCATATGAGCTTCCATTAGTGGAACAGTGGGCTTTCCTGTCAATCAATTACTGTAGATGGTAGATTTACGCGATAAATCTATCACAATTTTTTTTNTTTTTTTTCATCGGCAAAGTTAATAGTTTCCCATGGTGACGCGATGCTGCCCAGGAAAAAGTACAACTGGTGTGAAGGGCATGTATTAACTACCGATTGAATGTATGGGGTCGTCGGTGAACAATAGTTATGAGAGAGTTTAAGTTTTCAAGCCTCTGTCGAGGTAGACAGAATTAGTTTTAAACAAAAATATGGTCCCCTGCCTTGTTTTTTTTTTTCGAAGAATAAATAGAAGTACTATAGGGGCACTATCGATATCCGTCAAGGCCAACCAAGTCTTTCATCTCTCCGGGGTCGGTTATATAGTAAAAGAGTCGTCTGGGAGGATTAAAACACTGACTTGTACATCAAGTGGCCATGGAATTCAATGTATAGGCCACAAACGCATTCAAATCACCACTACGATTTTGTATGGAAATCAGACGCTGGTGCGCATCCCTTATACAGAATCGATCAGAACTGAGAGACTTCATCCCTCACACTTTCATACTAGAAGAGGATAAGTAACACAGTTTTAGTCTCAAAAGAAAAAAAAGCTTTGGCAGGGGGTATGCATGTGGTATATAATAACTTTTTCCATTTTAGCTTTACCCTACATGTGCCTCTGAACAAGATGTCGACCGAGTATCTTGTTCAGTTCAGAGGCACTTGCAGGGCTTTAATTTTCAGGAGCCCTTTTTCATAGAACAGGACTAGATTATTGCCCTAATCATGAATTCAACAACATTATTAAACATGAAACATACATTCCACATGAGCAGGGCCTAAATTAGTTTTTTTTTCTCTTTCGAGACTAAAACAGTATTTTTTATCTTCTTCTAGTATAAAAGGGTGAAGGATGACGTGATGACCTCTCCGTCAGATACCTTTAGAATTTTCCTACTTCCATACGAGTAGTGGGCTTAATTACCCGTTGTAAAGTAGGTTTCACGTGTTGTCGTATCCACAAAAGTTGGAGATATGTCCCCAACAGATCGCACAGTTTGTCACCCAAAATAACTTAATAGTCAGAAGAATGTCTCCTTAGACTGCCTGATCCCCTGTGTGGTCCCTGCCATGAGCCAATGTACTCCAGTTGACTTTCCTCTCTCAAGGAACACAAGTCATATCATTCCTTCGTTCAGAGGTTCCGTGGAGGAGTCTGACCATCATCGTGGTGCTCCTTCGACCTTCCGAGAGATCCAGTTGGAAACCACCTAGGGCCATTTCCCCCGATCTCCGTTTGCAAAAGAAGTCAGGGAAAGTTGAAGGGATTGGTTGGGAAGGGGTTTTTTTATTTATTTGATCCACCCTAACACCCAGGTCTTCCCCGATTTGTGCATCGCTTAGACTTTCTGCTATGGGAAGGCCATTAAATTTGTTCCATAGCAAAATCCATTGAACAGGGTTCGGGCGGAAAAAGAACGACTTCTAAACCACCAACATCCAACCCTTTCTCGATAACACATTCATCCAACTCTGTAAAAACAGTATCAAACCTTTTTTTCTTTTTTTTGATTAAATTTTTATTCACTCAACCAATTTGGATTGACCTAAATTTTTCGGTCAAAAAAATGTATCAAGTTGAATGAATGAGCAATAGAAATAATGAAATGAACTAAATTAAAGGCACTGTTAACGACTAAATGGTTTCGAAGATATGCACATGGTTAGAATTCTGAGCCCCCTCTGATAACATTTGTGCAGGAATTAGGTTGGAAAACGGCTGGATAGGGCACAATAAGGCCAGGAACAGTGGGGGACGCGATGCCTCCGCCCCTCGTTAGGCTGACTACGTGTTCAAATTGTCATTCACCACGTTCGCACTGGAGCGAAGCTGGTGAAAAATCGATACGCAGATTGGCAAATAGCCAGGAATGATCAGCTGGTCGACCGCCTCGTACAGGAGCTAGTATTCAACTATTATTTCTATTTTATGTTTGTATTTCTATTGTTTTTTTTTTGTTATGAATTTTTTACGGTAGCATTCTTTAACTATTCTCGTAAATTTATTGAAGATTTCAACATATTTTGTGTAGATTATTGCATGCAAATGTTTTTTTATTTAAGAAACTCCGTTAAATTCGATGTGTTGTCTGTATTGCAGACACTGCGTCGCCTTCGTGCATTCTCGCTCGAACACTCCCTAACCGCCGTTTTCCAATGTGAAAGATGTCCAACCCCACTTTCTAGCACTTTTTTTGTCCCTTTGTAATACTTTTTGTTGCTCGTTTTTTTGCGCTTTTTCGTTGTTATCGCTTTATTCTGAAGTAGTTCTACCTATTACCGTCAAAAAAAGGGTACCCTTACTTTTTTGTTAACAGTGCCTTTAAGGAGCCAGTCAACCTGCTTCAGAAATCCCGGCCGACGAACGATTTTCCCACACAGTAAATTGGTTTCATCTATGAGGAGAAGCCCTCTGAGAAATGAACTTGGGCTGAGAGTGGAAAAGAAATTTCCAGGTTCCCTGAGGGAACGTTTTCAGAAGGGACCCTGTTTAAGGAGGAAAGTGAAAGTTAATGCAACGACCAACCTATCGAGTTCGGGTTCTCCATGAATGAACCCCAAAGAAAGATGCAAATCCTGTGAAGCATATCGATCCCGCTTGTAATGAGCCTCCGCATACGACTTTCGTCAAAAATTGTGGCACTGGTTGAATGCGTACTTGGCCTATTCAGTGATATGTGGTGTTTAGCAAAAGTACAATTCAATATTCAAGCCTCAAATTCTCCCATACAGTTACGGTACTACGGAATCAACCCCACAGGTGTGACTTTATTGCTCTAGACGTTCCTTGATCCANTTTTGCAGAGCATTTCATTCACATTCGGATTCACATTTCGCCGAGACATTCGAGAGCGTATTTCGCACAGGCAAAGGCTTAATGGAGCCTGATGATGGCTTTTTTTGCAAGATGAGTTCCTGTAACTACCATCAAGAGCAATTGTGAAGGAATACAATGCTATGCTGCTTAGCCCCAACACTAAAGTAATGTTGAACAGCACTTCTTGCTTTCTATACCTTTGAAATGAGGCTTCAGCTCGGGAAAGCCACTATTTGGGAATTGGAAAACAATAACTATCAGTAAATGTTGAAGCTGATGATTTGTCCTACAGGAATACAGCGTGGTTGATCGTCATCACCGGCATCACCTTTGGTGTGGCGTAATGGAGAAAAGCTTCTTGAAGCCGAGCCGTCCAACACAGGGCAGTACTGGTAATCCCACCACCATTCCATCCGTAAATTACCGTCATAATTTCATGCGAAGCACGAATGTACATAGACATCTGCAGGAAATGCATGCATTAAGACCAAGCTTCAAAGTACATCTGATGTCCTCAGCCCTCTCAAGGATGGCTCGCGCTGAGTGCGATTTCCTAGGAATTTGGCTAAAATCAAGATTTGCCAACACACTTTCCTGGTAGCATTGTGAGGTACTGAGTTAAGGAAAACTGTGTGGACGAATTTGGACTGAAAAGCCGCATTATTATTGATGCAACACTGCTTTTTCTCTCTGCATTACCGGGATCACACAGACTGCAGAATGCAACCGTAGAAAACCATCTGATCTGCTTCAAAAAATCGGGATTCACCGTTAGCCCTCGTTGTCGAAGCACCCCACTCTTGAGAAGACTCCTTTCGAAATAAACTTCACTGGTTATAAGTGGTTATGAGTGCTGAATATTCTGTTCTAAAAACGGCTCTATAATTGTTAGTTCCTGATGGAGTTTCTCGCTGAAAGGACTGCTGATATGGTTTCGAAGAGATCATTAGCAGTTTTCGGATTTTTCGAGGGAAAAAGGAAACATATAACTGCAGTAATAGTAGAAAAAGGCGGATAAACGAGCTCTCTTCAGCCGAGAAGAATCGGTTGCCATACTAGTTCCAATTATGGGCAAAGTAATATACTGTCGGATATCTATCCAGCCTGTTAGCTCATCCAACATCGCCAGTTATCTAGGTTAGATGAGCGTAGTTCATGCGTTCGATTGGTCAGGGGCGGAGCTAGCGCAATGGGAGGAGTTGGCGGTGTGCAATATGACTCATCGTAGTTTTAACCCAACTAGAGCCCCATTATTGGTTTCAACAACAAAATATATAGAATTTCAAGGCTACAGAGGAGAATCTATTTGAGTTTTGTGTTTTTTTTGTAGCAACTGAGTTCTGCAAGTACCGTACTGCATCTGATAATCATCATCTGTAATTCAACATTGAACATGGACAAGCGGATCGGTACTCATTTCATCATTGTCTGTGGAAGTATGAGCTCGAAAAACACGAATCATTTGTAGCCGGTTGGAGTGGGACGTGTGGGCTGCCTCAATCAGAGATCGATAACATGGAGCGTGAGGGATGGGGTGTTAGTGCATGTGTCGACGGCGGAACTCACCCGATACTTCGGCACTCCATCGAGCATTGCTGTTGCAAGGGTTTTCCCACGGGTATACTGTTTCTTTGCTGGACCACATTTTATTATTCATTTCGTATAATGACCATTTACTCTCATTGGTCTCCATAGAGTTTGCACCCTAGAACTCTACTATTTCAAGTTTCCAACTGTTTTTTTGTTTTATGTCGGGATTGCTCTTTGTGTAGGCAATATTTTTCTATCGTTTGAGGTTCAAAGTAAAACTCCTCATCAAATCAGCCTGATGTTTTGACGTAATCGTCGTTTTCAGAAAGCTAAATGCATCTCGAGATGATTTACGATATCAAGCAGACGTTTAATCCGCTCTAGCAACCAAAGACATGTCTAAAGCCCATTGAAGAGCTATCCACCTTATGAATGACTCACTAAGATTCCACGGTTACAGCGGACTTAATCGGCTATCGCCATACAGGCGACTGTTTATGCTCAAACTATTAATTATCAAATCTCCCAGCTGAGTTCCTGCCTACTTATGATTCCTACTGATATTTTCGGATTTAGAATCCAG
>UZAF01017017.1:46298-57319 GCA_900617895.1 Haemonchus placei
TCAAAACTGCAGAACCGCAAAACCACGTTTCTTTCTCCTATATCATAAACCATACGCCCAAGTGCCAGCAATCGTGCTCCCTTCCCACCTGGAACAGAAAAATCTTTGCACATCATAAAAAGTAGCTGCAGGGAATCATTGAGTAATTAAGATTGCCGTCAAGTGAGAAACGCAGACAACCTTACACCTCTAGTTCTCACGTGCCGAGAACTTTTTTCTTGCAGGATAGGAAAAGCGCCGCACGTTTAACACAGCAGCTACTGGTCTCTACCATGGACTTTTCTTAGTTGTGACTCTACTTCCTGAGCTGTGCAACCTAGCTTTCAACTGTTTCGCCTTCTTCGGAGCCTAGAAAGACAAAAGCAATCTGAACAACTTTTCGATCAATCAGCCTCCCTAGGAAGGAAGTTCAATGGGGGTGCAAAGGGGAGGGGGTGGGTGGGTAACCTGCTATTACGAAGTCAGTTACCAAACCGAATAACCGTTGTGATAGTCGATCTGTGCCGTATGCCGAACGTGATCACCCCAAGCAGGAGAAAATGGGGACTAAATGATGTGAGCTTCGGGTCAACTCAATCCGGGCTCAGGTCATAGGCTCAGTCTGCTTCGACTTGTGAAGGGCCTTCAATCTTCTTATGTCTCATTTCCATGCAGACACTGAATATTCAGAGCTACTCAATTGTAATTTCGAAATCCACGCCACTGCGGGAGCAGCAGCTATTTTTAGCTTCATTTTGAATGCTGCCTTCATCTGAGGATTCTATGCAAAGCAGTTTTTTGAGTGTTCGATTACTCATGCACCACTGCCTCTATGTATGGTCTTGCAAAAAACAAGCTAGTAAAATGAAGTTTTGGACGAAAGCCGATGTAATAATTCTATTGCAAATGTATTTACGATGATCTTGCCTAGAGCTTTTTTTTACTATTTTTTGACGCATATAGTATCTGACAAGGTCTTCTACTCATTCGGCGTCAACTGTGGTAGCCAATACAGGTACAGATTTATTGGGTTGCATAAAATCGCTGAGTTCTACAAGAGTCCTTTTCACATAAGCTGTTTGAGCTATTGTATATCCCATATACGCAATCAAACTCTACTGCAATTCTGGATAAGTTTCGAGTGCAGGGCGCAATCAACGAAGGAATGGTTGAACCCCAATTGTCATGTGATCTTGTAGAGTATTAGGCGTTATCTGACTCGAGAATTTCATACGTTTCTGGCATCAACACAAAAAATCTCTTTTTAGAAATCTAAAAAAGAGATTTTTCGGAATTTCAAAAATTTAATCTAATCGTATGACAACGAAACAGTTTTACAAAACTACCAAATTATCCACCACAAAGTTTACTTTTGGGTGGTCTGCCTACTGTAGTATTATCCAGAATTATTCAATAGGGCTTTTATCATCTTCTACAAACACACTTCCATTTTTTCCTAGTATCAGTCGTCTAATGAGATTGTCCTTTAGCAGTGAGCAGGTTTTGTAGGGGATTACTTCGTTAGTATCTGCTCACTAATCGAATAAACTTGAAGCAGCTAGTATTGCACAACTCTTTTGCACTAGGGCTTAGCCAAAGAAACTTCTTCATAGAAGCATGTTGGGCAGTAACTTGGACTTAGATTTTGCCCCTTCAAAACGAAAAAGTAGGTATAAAGCGGGCCGTAGACGAGGAAAGAGACGTGGTGTGTCGTTTCCACTAAGCATAAGAGTTTTTGGAGGTGTTTTTTGTTACAACCATCAGGTTCCACTCGTTCTTTCTCCTACTGGTAGCCCTACTCTCACTATCTGCTGCTGAAGTTTTGCCAGATTTGATGGTTGGAAATGAATGTCTTCTTCTCCATGTTGATACATACACTGGCAGTCGCCTCTGTGTAGGGGTCCTCTATAAAGGATAAGGATAAGGGATAAAGTTTTTGACATTAATCAATCCCGTCTGAGGGATGCGCCCCCGCTCTCAACTTCCATTCAGAATCGTAGTGGCGTAATGAATGCGTATGTGGCCTATGCAGTGAATTGTGGTGGTTAGCCGATGTACAAGTCAGTGCTTTCATCCTCCCAGATGAGTCTGGGACTAATTCACCGACCCCATAAGGATGGAGGGCTTGGTTGGCCTAGGCGGGCATCGATCCGGGATTCGAACCCCTGACCGTGCGTGTGATATAGTGCTCACTTGCCACTACACCACCCAATTCTGTCTACAAGCCTCATTAAATCGCCGTTTTTTGCCATGATCATTCCCTAATTCAACTCTGTACCTGTACTCTTACCAGTGCTATGCCTACACTTAGGTTTAAAGGTTCTTTTGGTGTCTTTTGAAACGTCTCTTGAGGGTGCTCAGTTGTTTATTGGGTAACTTCAAAAAAAGTACTAAGCGATTGCGTACAAAATCAAAACGTATTTGAAGGCCTTGTGACTGTTCGAAAAGCTAGCGAATAAGTTCAAGACAAAATCAGAGGAAATCTTAAAGGCACTATTCACGTTAAAAAATGAGTTTGAGTTTTCCTTATGCTATGTATTCGAGGCTTCCCTTTATACCACACCTGCCCTCATAAGGTCGAAAAACGTCCCGGGTAGGACACAAAAAGGGGCTAGAGAATGCATCGTGTGAATGCCACACCCATAATGGACGATTTCAACGGCTTTATAGAGATTGCACTATCTCGTGGGCTTCCATGTAAGTAGTTCAAACGACTTGTCATAACACCTGGCAACAACGAAAGACAGTTTCGGTCATTTTCGACTTGTTGTAGTCATTTCTTTGCGGAATAGGAGCAAGTTTAAAGTGAAATCTCGACCAAGTACCCCTTGCATGCCCTTTTCGTCACGGCGATCTCGTACAATCTCCACTTCCACTACTTTTGAAAAGCCTTGAAGTAGGCGGATTTTCTCCCTATCTTCGCCACCGATGTACACCTCTGCATCGACACTTCGCTTTTGAACCTAAAAGGTGTCTCAGGTTTATTGTGAACTGTGCCTTTAAATTAATGCATTTCAACTTGATCATTATGTATTAAAGTGGTTGTCAAATTCGGTCAGGATATAGAACAACCGTAATGTGCTTCACGTGAATCGATTCTCTGCAGCAAAAAATCATTGAAAACAATACCAAACGTTTGTGTAATGGGGTTTATAATGCTTTGACTTACGTGGGTGGTGGGTTATATAATGGAGGTACAACAACACACAAATAACTTCTATGCCGAGCTTTTTCGTCTAATACTTATGTATTTTTTACTATACTCCTACTGGGCTTTCGGTGGTCATGAGGTTCCAAAAGTTTTCCTGTCAAAGGAGCAAGGTCGGATTGATGCGACTAATCTCTTTCGACCCAGTAAGGCTGTCTGGCGTCAGAATATAACTTTATGATATGAAGACACGTTTACGATAATTTTGAGGAACCCTTTTTAGTATGAAAATCGGAAGTGTCGATGTAGAGGAGTACATCGGTGGCGAAGAAAGCGAGAAAAATCGCCTCTCCAAGGCTTTTCGAAAGTAGTGGAAGTGGGGGTTGTACGAGATCATCGTGGCGGTAGTGGCGTGTAAGGGGTGTTCGGACGAGATTGAACTTGCTCCCATCGCTCAAAGAATGACTTCATCAAGCCGAAATTGTCCAAAGTTGCCTTCCTCTGCCGCCATGGGTTGTGACAAGTTGTTTGAACTTTCTACATGGGAGTCTCTTGAGATAGCCTCTTCAGAGACTTTGAAACTCGTCCACTAGGAACGTGGCCCTCACCCGATACAATCTCTGGCCCCTTATTGTGCCCTATCCATGGTATTTTTCGACCTTATAAGGGCAGGTATGGCATAAGTAGGAGTAGCGAATTCATACTATAGCGGGATCTCAGAAACCCTTTTTATCGTGAATTGTGCTTTTAATATAAAATTTTCAAAGAGATCTTTCAATAGCGAGGATTCGAATCATGCCCCCTTGTTTTCTTTATGGTGGCACAAAAATGTAGCGCGAATGACGTTAGAGCAGATGTGCAAACTGTGTTGAAACCATTCTTCCTTCCCACTACCATTTCCCTCAAATTACACAAGTAAGTCATATCAAAATGGATGGCTTCTAGACGAAGCTAGAATTCTATAAGATGAAAGAAACCAACAAGTGGTCTGTTGATGGATTTCAAAAACTTTTTATTGTTAAAAGGATCCTATGAGCTAGGACCCATTTGATTAATATACAGTTACTGCTTGGTAAATTCAATACTGCTCGTCGACTCCCAACTATTCCAATCACATTACTTACAATATACGGCAAGAAAGGTATTTAATTCATTGTTGTGATTCACCTCTTGGTCAGCTGTCGTGAAAGACACGGTCGACCTCTTGATTTAATGCTTTGTTGATATTCCACTAGTAATCTAGCTCCAGTAATGCAATGCGATACCTACTGCTCAGACAAGGGCTAAAACTTTTTAAGTTATTCACAGTAACCTTCTACCGATATTAGGGATTCGTACAAACTGAAGCCGCTATTTTGGCAGTTAAACCTTCACCTCTCGTGAAAAATGGAGTTTTACATACCAGAGACATCATAATTATTTTACTTGCTGGGTTTTCTCTATCTCTTGTAGTTATATTGATTCTGTCTGTGATATTTTGAGGATTTGTTCCTCTAAACAGACATCACGCCTACGGAACGACTAAATTAGAAAATAATTGAATAATGAGTAGGCAAATGAATTTTTGAGTCGATAAGATGAGCCAACAACCTGAGACTATGTCATAGAGACCTTCCGAGGTCAAGTGAAAGGCTTCGTTGGTTCCATTGGGATTGACTATCAATATTTTGCAAGTACTAAGGAAGTCTTCCAGGATTAAGCCATCCCTTCCCAGGGAGAAAACATCTAGCTCTTCTACTAACTTTACATTTCGCTTTTTACCCTTTACACTGGAGTTTTGAGAGCTTATATCTTGTCGCACTCCATTACTCTTATTTCGTTGCATTCTTATTGATGTCTGAGGATCAGCGGAGTGCTTAAGGATGCCGTAAAAACACAAACCAGCTTTTCCTTCTTAAGCATAGCTAAGTGTTCAGTAACCATGGTGATAGGGAAGAAAGTTTCTAAGGTATTTAGTATTCATAATATCCTAGAACTCATGCACTTGATTTAAAAATATGAAATTAGATGTTAGAAAAATGAAATGGCGTTGCGGGACAGTTCCTTCGACTTTTCAGCTCGGCTTCTGTCTGGAATTTTTTGAAGAAGTATTCAAAATCGCGAAAGGAATAAGAATTCGATGTCTCCAACAGGTTTCTGGGAGGTGCATCATTCACTTTGCCTGAGGTTCCAACAAGTTCTCAAGGGCTTGAAAGGGTATCGAAACTTTTTGTGATGTTACCTATCGTGCTTGACACGGACTACCTCCCAACTAGTTGTCCCTCAGACTAATGGATTACAAGCCAAGCCGAATGAATACTCTGAAGAACGTTCCAGCCCTGTTTCTCGTCCAAAGGAGCTATGACTACAAAGAAGCCACGGGGAAGTCTAAGAATTTTACGATCTGTAAACATGGAGTGTAACAGTTAAAAAAGGAAATGATAGAGAAAGTGAAAGTGCTAGAACTTTCTAAGTATTCATATCACCTGGCTGGTACTTTTAAACGGTGCAGAGGTTTTATTTCAAGGACAGGTTGCTCACTCATAGTATACCCCTTCCACATTGGTAGAGTAAGGCTTTTGCAACAAGGACTTTACTCCTGTGACCATCCCTCACTGCTGCTCCCGATTTTTTTTTACTAGATAGCCAGTTGCTGGAACTTTTAAAATTCTTCATGTAATATATTTTTCTTCTGGCATAGTTTTTGATGCCTGTGATATATCTTCGAGGCTTTTTGGGGTCTCGACGACTTAAACTTTGAGCCTGAAATATCGTCCAACAAACTTTATAATAGTTCATTTCGAGATTAACTCTAAACTGCTTCATTGTTTAGTCGTTATTTGGATTACCTCAAGTTAACCACCTATTTAGGACATTTCGAATGGCTCGCTAGTTCGGAAATTACATCTTTTTCTTAGTTTCCACAAATTTCACTCATCCGCAACATACAAGCCGGCTAAGTCTACATCTTTTTTGGGATCTGATAACCACTAGGATGTTCAGAAACCAATTTCTTCCTTCACCACAGAGAATAGCAGAGTATTTCTTGAGGCCTAAGACTATGAGATCCACCAGAAGAACTTTTTCGAAGAATGGCTGGTTGTAGCCCAACCTTCCTTCAAATGCGCTCAATAATAATGATTGCGCACCTGGGTGGTCCATTAGAAGGCATTGCCGCTGTATTAGCTCTATGGCGAGCAAATTCTACCTCTTATTATTGATGTGGTAAAATTATGACACCGAACCTACCCGAAGCCGAAAAGAAGTGTCTCCCCAGAAATGCCAAGACGTCATTAGCGCACGCTAGACACGCTAGACAAAGTGGCCGAGGCATATGTAAGCACACGCTTGAGTGGCTCTTTTGTGGACTATGTAACGGCAACACAATGGATGCTTATCGATCCCAGAGTGCTTCCCAATGAAGCAACCAAAAAGGTTCCCGGCCGGGGCCACACTGCGCACGCCCATTTGATGATGAATCATTCGGTTGTGGAGTGCATTCGCCCCGTGAACTGCTGCTGCTGCTGCTAGTCATTACATAATCGCTGCCAGCCTCAGCTATCCACTCCGTCATTGTTTTTCCTTCGGGAAAAGCTCCTACATTCTTGATTTCTCACGTCCGTTAGTGAATACCCATTGATTTTGATGTTTTGTCAATTTAACATATTGAATTTCCACTTTGTATGTGTTTATATTTGACGTGAAATAGGAGATTGACGTTTTCGTGTCAATCTTTCCGCAGTGATTTCGAAAGTACCGTTTTTCTTTTTTGAAATTCCTGCCGCTTTCTCATAACATGAGTCAAACAGGGTTTCACAAACTTGTAGTGAACACGGGAAAAGTGGCTAGTTCCTCCGTCCCCGGGACCGGATTCCTTTGGCAAAGGAAGTCTTCTGTAGAAAGAGTTTTCTTGGAGAAAAGAACTGCTCCAACCGGACATGCGCATTTGCTAGAAGAGCTGTCCCGGGTGGCAGCAGAAACCAGAAATTCGTTTTTTTTTTGTTGGACCTATTCCTCCTGCTGTAGGAAAAGGGCATAAACTTCCTGTTCAATCGGCATGGTTCTTGGGTGGTCTAGCTTGGGAGGTTTCCGTTCAGATTTGAAGAGAGTGGTTTTCGTTTCGAATTGTTCATTTTTGTAGACGGGATTTTTCAGTGAGTGGAAGTACGTGGCGCATCAATAGATGCTCCTCAAAGTTGATCATGTGGCCTCTTTTTCCTTTCATTCTTTCAATTGTTTGCTGTTGAAATAGCTAGTCGAAAACACTCAAAAAGCAAGGCTGTGCGTGACTGCTTCTTTTTTTTCCAAAGACGGACATGCCCTTGTCCCTCACTGGAATTGTCTGGAGCCCTTTTTTTGTCTCAACGACCGGCAGTAATTCTTTCCTTTCCGGTACCTCTTGGTGCCCCTTAATTGCAGAGGTCTCCCTATGAGCAATTCATGCCCATGGTGCTCAAAAAACTGAAATTGAGAAAAAAAATGTATCCGGTTCCTTTCAGAGTACACCTCCTCCATCTATGGGAGGTTGGTTTACTATAAATTTGTGTACCTAGGTAAGGTCCGGTTTTTCAGTGATTTTTTCATGATTATTGTGCTTTTGCCGTGGTATACTGGAATGAATATCGATCCTTTTTTCTATGACAATGTCGTCTACACGTCGTTTTTTCCGTTTCCCAGTTCTCCCTCTCAAAAAATCCAATCGTTGGTAAGTCCCGGTGGGAAACCTCAGATGATTGATAGCTTTTTCTTCAGTGTTTTGGAATTCCCACTCACTGGACACAAGTAACGAACCCTAGCTGCTTTTTTCTCTCTGTCTTGAGGGATTCCTTACGCCCCGCTTAATCGAGGTTCGCCCCTTCGCCCTGTAGCGCACTTAAGTAGAGACTGTTCCCAGCATCCTAAGGAGTTTCATTCGGGTTTCTCGGCCTATTACGGTTTAACTATCTCAATGGAATCTAGCAATTTATCCTTTCGTGGAATTCGCCGTAGCTGGTTTCACTCAGACTCTTACCTAAGTAATTGTATGGGGTAGAAGAAGTGAATTCCATTACCCCGAAATGCCTCACTTGAAAAGTTTCTCGAGCCTTCTTCCACATGAAGAGCTGAAAAACGAACCGGAACGACGCGAGTGATGCTCGGGGCTTACACGCGTAGGTATTACTCTTCAGTCAAAGTTGTCTGAAAACATTCTTAGGGGGCATACACTGACAAGAACAGCTTGGGAGGGATTCTGTGACCAGGATTCCTCGGGACGTGGCACCGTTTGTCCTCACCCCGTTGTGAATAGAAATTTCATTGCTACGACTCGTTAGCGAGCGACAAATTACATCAGTCGTTCTGAGCTGATGCGCATTCGCCACACAGCCGTTGTTTTGTTGTTGTCATGGAGGTAGTCGCGGCCAGGAGTGCCACCGGGAGCGAAGGGATGTGATTGTGGAGCGAAGCCAGTCGTTCTAGTCCCGTTGTCTTATCGATCGTCACTTGAAATCTCATCGTGGAAGGACGACATCGTCGTCGAAGTTCCCTAATACTCATGATTTGATTAGCCTATTTGCACTTCGAGTACCGTTTTTCTTGTAAATTAAATGGAAAGTCTTGGCTTTCCGACCCATTCACAGTAACAGTGGCGCTGAGGCTGGAACTTGCACTTCCATAAACTTTAACGGATCAGGTTGGAGTTAGTGGAGAGCAAGATTTATGTCTCATTGAACAAGTGTGACCTTCGTCTCGTTTTGAGCCTTCTTCAGAGAAATCTGAATGAACCCTTCTTTACAGTGGGCTCTTCTGGTCAAGTACATCTACAGCCCATAAGGTGGCTGGTGATCTGATTTTATCGCTGGATCAGCGTTAGGTGCACCGAATAACTCGTCCACAGCGCAAGTAGCTGCCAAGTTAGATTAATCCAGTGCTCATTCTTCCGAGTGACCTGTCTTAGCCATATTTATAGTGAAGCCTTAATCGCTGATCCAGTGGCAATATTAAGCTGTCCAGGAGTAGGCCGACGATCCCCGTCATCTTCTCGACATATAGACGCCATGATATGAAAGGGCTTCACCAAATGATCATAGCCATAGTTATAGCTTTCATAATTAAAAATCTGTTGGTCAATCTGCTGCAAGTCGGCAGGGAGCCAGTGAATTCCCATTACAAATCCCTCACCTCGTACACATTTTTCATTTGTTTGACATCATTAGTGGATTGCATCCTAAAGGCATGGAAATATTGAAAGTACTACTTGTTTTTTCTAAGTTTTTGTCGGCAAACCTCTAAGAATCCGCTGATATGGTTTTTATTTGCTTTATGAGTTTCACTTCCTTTGTACGGGCTTCGACCTTATCATATCTTCATTATTAATTGCATTCCTCTCCCGACACGTGGGAGCTATCGGTCGAGGGGCTGAGTCACTTGTGATGGGCGGGTTCGTCCATCCGGGGGAACTAGTTTGAATTGCATTCGTTTCCCATTTCAACAGCAAAAACGCGTTTACGGATCCACACACCTTCACAGAGGATTTGTTCCGCTCAGATGATTCGGATGTGCGTCCAGAGAAAGGAATCCCAAACTTGTTGGCTAAGTCCTCCCTCAGAATTTCTTTCCTTCACGCTGGGGTGATAACCTTCACGCTAGGGTGATTTTATCAATTGTTGAGTAAGACATTGGTACGGCTTGTAGCCTATGAGTAACCCCACAAAAAACAAACTGTCACACGGTTGTGATTCATTGATCAGAACAGTCATAACTTGTCTAACTCGGGATTTTCGAATTGGTGAATGCCTAAAGAAGGAATTCAAAGAACGTGACTTTCTTTATGGAAGAAACGATAGAATATTCAATTGCAGTCATTCACCTCAACCCAATAATTACTGCCTAGCTGAAGAAGTGAAAAAGTTCAGCACTTTAAAGTCCAGCTGTCATAACTTCATACTAAACGTCAAGTGTGGGGAGAGAAAGGGGAAGCAGGTGACCCTAGGGGTTCATGAACTGGACCTCAGGAGAGAATTTCTCCACTTGGTAACAGGGAACGTTTTTGGAAGGCGTCAATTTCACTTTGATCCTGCCCAAGTCATTAGGTAGATTTAGCACTCATCCCAGCCCCTCTACTCTTCGAATGGGATTGAAATCCTTATCGTACTGCAGAAAACGCTTTTAACCTGATTAGCCCACATGATTTAGACTTCTATTTTTCTCCATGTTCGGACTTAAATACCTTTATTTTTTATTATTTCAAGGGAATTGAGTTTTTCGAGGGGATGCTATTCCTAGAATGAGCTTCGTCCATGTCCCCTTCCTTTTTCTACAGAGCAGATGGCAAAATCGAATAGCCCTACGGGCTATTTCCGACGAGGCTGAATCTGATTCAAATCAGTTTTTTCTTCCTCCATCCCGGCCCTTTAAATGCAACCAATGGTTTATTCATAGAATGTCAATGCGTTGAACATTCCTGTTTTTCTCCTTTTATTTTCTCATTCTTGCTAATAGAGAATGCCTGGTTTGCTTTGTTCCTGTTTGATCAAACAAAGAGGATCAATTATGCGCAATAATGACCTTTATTTCTTGCCTTTTCATTCGTTTTTTTTTACTTTTCATCATTTTCCAAAATTTTTCTGCTCTTTTGCCTTTTTCGATATCTTCCAACCTTTATATTCCTGAAAAGTCCGCTATTTTTCTAGACGCTGAATCAATTTCATCTCAATTTTGGTGCTTAGCCCTTTTTAAAGCATTTCCCCGAGCTCTGAGTCAGAGAAAGACCACACTTCTTTGAATTTAGTTTCTTTCAGAAATTAAGTTTAATGTGAGAAGTTGATGATTGCATGTAAAATGTGATATTCTCAGCCTGCAGTATTTCCAACTACTGCTGGATTTTATCAACTGCCCTGTTCTACGAAAATTTCCGAAAGAAGGGGAACTAATCAAA
>UZAF01017018.1:0-13440 GCA_900617895.1 Haemonchus placei
GTGGAGCAGTCTGTATGGATTGTTTAACGCTGCGTTTTTCAGATACCGTATATTTTGTCCGCAATTAATCTTACTGGCAATAACTTACTCCTCTATGCATCACCGTGGAGCGCACCAGGTTGGATGAAAACAAATGGCCAAATGAAGGTAGGCTTCACACAGATAATTTAAAGTCGTTTATGCAAATTCAGAGGTTTTTGGAAAGCTGCAAAGTTGCGCAGTGCTGGAGGGCTCCAAAAAACAAGTCAATTTGTACATTTAGTTCGCTATGATTATCATTGTAATTTGGGAACTTTATTAAGGAGTATGCAAGCTCAGAAGACGCGTTTCTATCTAGAACAGCTTGGATAATTACAATAAAAAGGGTCAAATCATCTCGAAAAAAGTGGTCAATTCGCTTTAGGGTGGAAGTAGAGTTGGGCCTTTTACGTTGGCCACACCCTAGGTTAATCCGAATGGATGTGTAGCAAGAGGCTAGGGACTTCTGCTACTGCTACCAAATCGAAGCCTCGGAATTTTTTTTTGCATTTCCTCCATGTCTGGCGGGATGTAACACGGAAAAGCTACAATGTATTATATTTTAGGCATTCATGTGATACTTCCTTGTTTTAGATGATACAACTGAGAATTGAAAATATTCAGGGTGGAGGAGCTCTAATCGGTGAAGTAAACGGCAAATACTACCGTTCGTACGCTAATTACCTGATAAAGTGAGTCACATTAAGCTTTTCGTTTCCAAATAAATTTTATGAATGAATCAGAATCATTGAATGCTCGTCTCGAAAAAAAAATCACTTTCAAAATCAGTCACTCAAAAATCAATCAAAATCACAAAACTTTGAGGTACCCTTTTTAAGTTGAAAATAGTGTGAGAATGAAGTGGAGAACAGAGTGAAATAGCAAAAGAATCCGTAGAATTCAGGGAATTTGAGG
This sequence comes from Haemonchus placei, assembly GCA_900617895.1. Lineage (NCBI taxonomy): Eukaryota > Metazoa > Nematoda > Chromadorea > Rhabditida > Trichostrongylidae > Haemonchus > Haemonchus placei. Next base: position 934 of record UZAF01017018.1, read on the forward strand.
ATTCTAAAGGGTAGTGAAAATAGGGGTGTAGGAGATGGAGAACGTCCTTTGCGCGCGTCCAACGAAAGTAGGTCACCCCGCCCACTTCGCGCGCCGCGCACCCCACTGAGGTCTCGAAACGACAATACAGTACCACCATGTGTCAGTGAAGCGAATGATTTGTATTTGTCCGTGATATCTTCCCTTTGGCTCACTGTCGTGGACCTAGCGCAATCCGTATGCCCCACAGACAATTGCGACGTTTGTCAAAGATCGCGGGCTGACCTGCCGCGCGCGACGGCTGCGGCGTGACCTAGATTTGACGGACGCGCGCAACGAAGCGCACCCGTAGAAGAACACGATGACGGAAGAGAAGCGAGGGGTGTTTGTACGAGATTGCACTTGATGAAAATGAGTAATGAACTGGCTAGATCGAGCGGAAATTGCACAAGACTGTCTTCAGCGTCACGATTATTCACGTTGTTCATACTTGTATGAATTCCTAACATGGCTATCAGCCTCTACAACTCCGTTGAAACTCGTCCGTCTATGAGTGTGTATGTCAACAAAGTCAATCCTGGAGCTCTTATTGCGCCCTACTGGAAAGTTGTACCCAAAACACCCATCAGGTTTACTCGGAGGCCACAGATTCGTTCTAATTGGGAATCTTGGAAACCAACCTTTCGCAAACTGTTGTCTCAAAATGCAGCAGTTACTAGTTGATCGCTATTCCCGGCAAATCTACACCTAATCCCGTATTTCAGATTCTTTGAAGAGTATGCCAAAAATGGCGTTCCATTCTGGGGGATGACACTTCAAAATGAACCGACTTCGGGGGCTCTGCCTTTCTACAAATGGCAGGCGATGCTATTCACTGCCTCCATGCAACGGTGAGACGCAAAATGTACTCCAAAATCTTCCTCATCTACTATTGTTTTTCAGGGATTTCGTTAAGGTCACCCTTGGTCCCATGTTGAAAAGCAAGAATACAACAAAAGATTTGAAAGTAATGGCGTTAGATGACAATCGAATCTCTTTACCCGGTTGGGCGGATACGGTGAGTGCTCTTTTTTCCAACAGCAGTGTCGCCGGGCTTTGCTGTGCGTAAATAACTCTTCGGATTCTCCTTTTTCCCAGAAAGCTCTACACCCTCAGTATTGGCTCCGAATTGAGAGCGATTTTTTTCTGTAAACCATCTTCGCNTTTTTTCCAACAGCTGTGTCGCCGGGCTTTGCTGTGCGTAAATAACTCTTCGGATTCTCCTTTTTCCCAGAAAGCTCTACACCCTCAGTATTGGCTCCGAATTGGCGCGATTTTTTCTGTAAACCATCTTCGCTGTATCCGGTAAGAAATCGTATAATATCACAAAGGCGATTATTCAGAGAAAAAAAGACAAATGGGTTAAGGAAGCATACCTCCGCGAAATTTTCGTGCAATTGGAATACTTTGAACAACCTATGACCAAATTGTCAATTTTCGCGCAAACCCCGCCCCTGTGAGTGAGGTACTTCCCTGCCACCTATAATGAGTGTTCCCACCTTGGCACCTGTGCTCCTACCAACTTTGAGCACTATAGGTCCACGGGGACGGTAGTTATGAGTTTTCGCCCAAACCCAGCCCATTGTGGGCGGAGTTCTGCCCTGCCACCCACCAAAAGTGTTCCCATCCTGCCGCCCTACCAAATTTGGACGCTTTCGGTTCACGGGGACAGGAGTTCTGTTTTTCTGGTAAGACAGATACACATACACACCCACACAAGCACACCAATAGACACACATAGCCGATTATATAAGTAGGGTTAGCATTTCTCATTTTCATTTATAGAAGCTTAACATGGATATTTCCTGAGTAAAAATAACTAAAGCGCATGTGCCCTATTCGATAAGAGTAAGTGAAGTTTGTGCGAGCTTCTATGCTTGAGTGATTCTTTTAGGGTGGTACATTTCTTGGAGGGTAACGGTACTCCCACCCGAATTCCTATGGCAAGCCGCAGTGGCCTCGCGACAGTTTCCGTATCCTTCCGCTGAAACTTGGAGAAAAAAAGAACTATCCCTTTATATAGGACAACTGCGATCAGGTTCGGGTAGAAGACGCCACTCACTCTCACCTCCTTCAAACCCGTTACTTCTAACCCGTATCTCCCTTGAGTAGTCTGTCTCCCATCGGAATAAGCTAGCACATGAGTCGAAGCAACTGTCGAAGTACTGTCCAGCTAATCACCTCAGAGGCAGTGGGTACCACAGCCTAAATAAAATGAAGTGGAGTTGCTAAGTGGTTTGTCAGTGGTGAAGCATAGGAGGGATCAGTCTGGTAACGACTGGTGACCAGCATGATTGGGATATAAAGACTAATCTTCTCGGATGTAGTGATTCCTTTCTAATGCGGTGTAAGATTTCGAATTTTGATCGAAAACAGGCAACCGGAAAACGTGCTCTTGTGAGCAATGTGAGTCTAGAGATTTCGATTGGTTAGGTTTTCGAAAGGAAGGTTCATCTCTAAACTTTGAGAATTGTAGAAGGAGCAGAACAATGGCATCTTTCATAGTCCACGACCGGTCACTAGCGAATGGCGACCACTCGCGCGACCCATCTCACGACCGATCGCGCGACTGGTCGCGCGACCGGTCGTGGACTATGAAAGATGCCAATGAATTGTTCTGCTCCTTGTTACTAAACAGTTTAGGCAGGATGCGTGCACAAGAAAATTAAGAGGAACATCTGGTAAGAAAATCATTTCTCAGATAACCTTCTTTTCAAGATCTTCAACGATCCAGAGGCTTCCAAATATGTGGATGGAATCGGCGTGCATTGGTATCTCGATGCTCTCATGCCGGCTTCTGTATTGACAACTACGCATAATCGGCACCCCGAAAAGTTTATACTTGCCACAGAGGTAGTGATGAAAACCACACAATTTGTACAAATTAAATACATGTTTGTCCACACTTTTTAGGCATGTGCTGGAGCCTTTTTCGGCCACAGTCCAATCTTGGGAGACTGGTACCGTGCGGAAGAATATGCTGTCAATATAATAGAGGTGATTTTTCTACTTTCTATACTTTCGAGGTTTCCCATACTATTGCTTAAGTGTAGGCTTCTTTACCGGGAAATCCATTTATAGTCTGCTTTAGAAACATGAACTGTTTTGGGACGAGATGGTGATTTATTGGTGCAGGATAGTTCATTTATGACGGAAAAAATATGAGTGACTTCGAGTTTGGAAATATGAAGCTTTTCGACTTATTATTTTTGGTTAACGGAATTTCTCCCCGAATTCCCACGGCCTGCGGCAGTGGTTCCGCGGCGACTTTCCGTACCCTTCCATTGAGAATTCAAATCTTTCCCTTCATAGCGCGCGATCGCGTGCGGCAAGCGCGGCACGCCGTTCGGGGAGAAGATGCCAGACCCATTATTTCTAGCGTTGGACGAGATTATGATAAAAGAGTTGTTCGTTCGAGATTTCAGTCGCTGCAGCGCACTACGTGTTAGCTATTAATGTGTACCAGTTGAATGCATATAAAATAAACGTGCTCCATTCCGAATAGAATCGTTCCCTTCGATTGAGAGCTTTGAGTTTCAGTAGGCGGCAGTAGCTGTTTTTTACCTTTCATTGCACCTGATCTAGACCGCTTCTAATCCAGTCTATCCCGAAAAAGCCTATGCATACCCAAGAGGCCACATATTTCCACCAATAAGAAACCGTTAAAGCCATTCTCATAGTGAACTGTGTGTTTGAACGCAAATTCGGAAAAGAAATATTATAGAAATGAAGATTTTCTGTACTGACTTCAATTCCTTTCACGCCGTGACCACTATATTCCAATGTAGTTGACTCGAGCCACTTCCTTCATCTGAATCTTTTGTCATATGTGATAAGTGTGGGCCCCTGCAAATCATTCTTAAAGGCACAGTTCACGATAAAAAAAAATAGCTTTTGAGATATCCTTCTCGAATGAATCTGTGGTCTCGTATACCATATGTAGCGCTGTCACTTCGAAAAATGGCCTAGATAGGGCATTATAAAGGCTCGTGGATTGTCCCACTTATATCCTCGGACGAGTTTCACCGGCAATATGGAGGCTGCACCGATGACAAGAGAACCCTTGAAGGAAGTCCAAACAACCTGTCATGATCAATAGCGACAACGAAAGGCAAGTTGAAAAGTTTGGCTTGATGTCGTCAACTGAAATCAACTACTAATTGCGCAATTGCGACAACTGAAATCTCGTCCGAATACTCTTTCATGTCATTTCCTTCATGATAGTCTCGTACAACCTCTATTTTCACTACTTTTGAGGAGCCTTATTATTTATAACATCGTCGAATTCTCTCGCTTTCTTTCCACCAATGCACTATTCCCAACCAATACTTCCGCTTTACACCTTCAAAAGGGTGTACCTCGATATTATCGTGAGCTCTGCCTTCAGAGTCGAACGTGATTCGAATTGAAGACCGAACGGTTAAAGCGTCTTATTATTCTGAATATTTTGAGGAATTCCCATTATTTCGAACATTTTGAAGGATTCTGAGCTCTTGAGAGGTCAGCGGGTAAAAAAAATGAGTCGCTCAGTGAGGCAGAAAGGGGTAGAAGCATTGTAAGGGCGAGATGGAAAGATAATTCGCGAAATATGAGATTACTGATGACGTGGAAAGAATGTGAAAAGGCATGAATGATCAGGCACTGGAATGAAAAAAATCTCGATTTCAAGTGGAAGCTCTCTGCTTAGTAAGTGCAAGAGAGGATGAGTGTGTTAGAACTTTCTGACAACAGTTAATGTGAAACTGAGATATACGAAAAGGAATGGAATCCTCACGAGAATTTTTGCAATTTTTTGATATTCCTGCTCTTTGGTGGTTTTGATACAGTTCGCCATGAGATTTTTCAGGATTTAAACAATTTCGTCACTGGCTGGACCGACTGGAACATCTGTCTCAATGAGCAGGGTGGTCCAAACTGGGTTGAAAATTTTGTCGACTCACCAATTATCGTCAACGCAACGTCGGACCAATTTTATAAACAGCCCATGTTTTATGCGATGGGACATTTCAGGTTTGTCGTTTCTTGTATGTCCAGATATACAGATAAGCAGCTAATTAAGAGCACTTCCAGTGCAGGACATCTTTATGAATCATACAATGGGCTTAATGCCAAGCATACCAAAAATACTGCCCTGCTTCAACTGTTTGATCTTGACGGCATTAGCTCTTCACTATTTGGTAGCTAAACTAATTAATGCGATAATGTAGAGCAATAATTGGCGGTCCGAAATCATCGGTATCTGTCCGGAGACCCGGGTGGATTCAGAATGTGGAATTGCTATTTCTGCTATGTTGGTAGCCTGAATCTTTGGAGAGTCTGTGGGTGCGATTGCTATCCTTCAGGTCGGCTCAACCGAAAGCTTCCTTTGAAGTTACTGGGGATTATTCGAGATGCAGGCTAGGGTGGACATCCCCCGTTCACTATTGTTTAGCTCGGATAGCTACTCTCAGTCTACACTGTTCTCACGGTAACCAGCCTGGAACACTCGTGGATACCCATGTGCCCGTTTATGAATGCATCATTTTCCTGTTTACAGACACAATACAGATAATTTTGAAGCACCCTCTTTTCCCTTTGAGCACAACGTTGGGAACCACGGAATGAAATCAGCGAGAAAGGTGAAAGACTGTCCCAGTTCGTCATTTCGGCCCATACCATCCTTATGACTTTGGGGATTTCTTTCAAACAAACAATCATTTTGCAGAAGTTCATATCAAAAGCATTCACATCGCAGAAAATGTGCCTGTCAAGGCCAATTTGGGAAACATTTGGATTGCACATTTCTATAGCTTTCCCTTCCTATGGCATTTTTTATGATGGATATTTCTACCATTCAAATTAGGTTATCTTTGAGTGCATGAAATGATTAAATTGTTGAGATTTAGCAAGTTCTTCAAGAAGGATAGCGTGCGTGTGAACACTGTGGTCACTGGTTCAAATGAAGTCCTCGCTACAGCAGTCGTCTACAAAGGTATTTCGTTGCTACAGCTCAACGTGCTTTCTCCTTTCAGTGCTTCTTGAAAATCCGCTGCCCGCTCAGGGTGGGCAAAATTTAGCTTGCTTTGAACGATCGCTATTTTGAAAGTTTGAATAACGTTGGTTTGAAAAAGGTGACTCTAGAATGANTCGTAGGCTTGTTGCCAACGTGTTGAGGTAACTTAGGGTCAGCAATCATTTATGTATTTCAGGTCGTCGTTCCGTTGCAGTGCTTAACAGAATGAGCTCATCCGTGGGTGTAACCCTCAACGACGTCACAACAAATCATCATCTCCATTTCGCCATGGAACCGCACTCAGTTATCACGGTGCTGTGGAATAAGTTGTGATACCTGTTATTCTGATGATATTGGTACTTGTGAAAAAGTCGTTTCACTTTCTGCAACCGCTAGGGCACAACGAAACCCTCCTCCCATAGCTCTCTCTGACAGTGAGAAAAATGTTGTAAATAAAGGCGTAATAGTAAACGTTCGATGTCTATCCAGTCTTGTTACTCTGCACTACTGAAACAATGGACTTGATCTCATCACCAGCAACGACAACAGTCTTCTTCTTATTATTCTTCAGCGCCTGTCCCGCATGTAAGCGGGGTGCGCTTTTCTGATGTTGACGCCACTTTTCCTGATTAAACGCTTGATCGGGGTGGATGTTAGCCGTTTTGAGGTCCTCGGTCTTCGTGCAAAGTATCGAGCCATCGTTGCTTTGGGCGCCCTCAAAGATTCTTCAAGTGACATTAACATTTCTAATGTGACGGGGGTGTTCGTAGTGGGCCGGCCTGTCGTCTGCATATGGTTGTCCGCGATCGGCTCAGCGCACGGAGTGAGCAGTTCTCAGTGACATCCCTTAGAGGAACGGACATCACCACCCAGCAACGACAACAGTAATCCCCGAAATTTCAGCTGTGCATTCAGTTGCCTTCACCGTTGATTGGTGGAAAGAGGGTGAGCTCAAAGAAGCTGTGCGAGTAGACTATTTCCATGCAGTGCAGGTCATGATCCTGCAAAACGCAGTGGCTGCTTTCACGGTCCGTCGGCGTGCCGNGGTCGGAGCGGTCGCGTCGCGCCCAAGCCCCTTCGAAGGGCTGCAAACAAAGAGAGACAAGATCAAAAACCATTTGCACAAGCTCCTGGTTGTTTTCTCTTTGATCTTGTTCTTCTTTGTTTTCAGCCCTTCGACCGACCGTCTGCCTCCCTCCTCCCCCCTAGCACTGCCTCGGCTGGCACGCCGGCACGCTCGCCGCTTTTATAATACATGCCGGTATGCCAGTTGTTGGGAAATTACGCACAAGCAACAGTTTCACCAAGGATGTAGTAATATCCAATGGCCGCTCGAAAGCAGCCATTGGATATTACTACATCCTTGGTGAAACTGTTGCTTGTGCGTAATTTCTAAACGACTGGCATACCGGCATGTATTATAAAATGTTACAAAGTATGTAGCACTATAAAATTACGTCCGAAAAATTCGGTTTTCTTGCGTTTCGTTTCATCGGCTTTTGATTTGCCGCATTCGAAGGCACTGCAAGCCAATATATATTTGAGCAATAACTTTAGCCCCCTAAGCCTACAGTGAAGACTCCACCTGGGAGAAAAGCAGGGCCCTTCGAACTTGGACGAATGGTCCGGAAGACAAGTAGGCGGATGAGAGACGGTTCCCTAGGCGCACAGCACAGCCCAGTACATCATATAGCTAAATCGACGGGAAAGAGCCATGGATCTCACGCCACGGCACAGCACAAAATCCATTTGAAAATATTCCAGACCATCGAGCAGGCGAAACGAAGCTGGTCGAATTTGGCTACGCCTGTGAAGATATCGGATTGTGACTGGTCCTAGCGGAGAAGATCTTCATGAGAAACGAAATGGAATCCACTTCTTCTTCCAGGATAAAGGGACGAATGCCTCTGAATCCTCTAGCTATCGTGTATCTGGGTCCAGAAATCAAAATGGTGAACGAAATGGCTTTGGAGCAGCAGAAGGAATCCGTAGCTTATGATTTTCGAGGCGGAATGATTGTTAGAAGCAAAACAGATAGCAGCAATGAAGTGCACTTAGCTAGTAGTCTCCATCAACTGCCATATGTACTGCAATGGCAATAAGAAGGTAATGGGTAAAAACTTGACGGAATTTATTAGCCTCAGTTCGTTATTGTGTGAAGGATTTTGCAAACCACACTGAGCGCACAGGTGTGATTGAACGATAACAATGGAGAGGAAGCTAGTAGTCTCCATCAACTGCCATATGTACTGCAATGGCAATAAGAAGGTAATGGGTAAAAACTTGACGGAATTTATTAGCCTCAGTTCGTTATTGTGTGAAGGATTTTGCAAACCACACTGAGCGCACAGGTGTGATTGAACGATAACAATGGAGAGGACGAACTGGATGGCAAAAGGAACACATTTAGGTGATCACATCAGAAGTGTAATGTGGTAACAGAATTCTTTGTCGGCATGATTTTCACAGTGTTGGAATGAGAAATTTTTGACTTTGGCTGTATTCCCCTCCAGATAACGAATCACGAAGTTAAGATGACACCACATATATTTTTTGATATTTAATTCGATTAAAATCAAAAACAGCAATAAACTCTGAAAAACCCCGTGTAGAAAAAATTGAAGTATTCTGAACCCACTACGCCTTGATTATTGAAAGATGGAAAGTCCCTGCAAAGAAAAGTTAAAGTAACATGAAGTGGATTGAGACATAAATCTTTAACAATAATTTTCCTTAAAAAGATTCTTGAAAATAAAATTTTCAACGGGGCTATTGAAAGTGAAGTAACACCCTATTGATATTCTCACGTGATTATTCCTCAAAATTCTGAAAAAAATGTTGTTCTATCCCCACTACAAGTTCTGTGAGTATCTTGAATACATTTCAACGTGCAAGAAACAGCAGCGGAAGGATTCCGTGAAATCCTTAATTTTCAGTAGAATAAGAAAAAAAAGGAAGTGAGGGATATCTCAGAGGTGGTGGCAAATGCAAGGGTGCTCATTTTGATAATATGTACCAATATTTTAAAAGTCAAGAATGACGGTAGGAATGTTCCAGCTCCCATGAGTAATTGTAGCTGAGGTAACAGTAGGGAATATTTAAAGATGTCATACTGCAGCCAGAATTTGAGATCTCCATAAGTCGATATCGCTCATGGTGGCCCGGAATCCACGTCTTCGAACCTAAACAAAACTTTATTTGAGGTCTTCGAATAGTTACATCGTAGAGAACAATTCACATCCATCATAGACATAACAGGACTTACCCTGTTATAATGGCGGCTCGATAAGTAATGAGCAAGCACTTCCAGGGGACCCTGTGTTCTTCTTTTACAAGGAGCACATTTGTACTTAAGTAACAAACCAAATTTACTCAAACGACAAGATTTTTTGTTCTATCAGAAAATGAAGAGAATCCCACCGTATTGATTCTATATTTGTAGAGGTTAATGAATTTCTCATGATTAACTGTGGACGCTAACTTCCGTAGTTCCTCCATTTCAGCTTCTAACTCTTTATCTGAATAAATGGCAAATTTTGTACATGGCTGCCACTCCCTTGGGGCAGACGAAGAATGAGGGTTTAGGCTAAACTTGCCTGTTAACTCTTGAGACCTCTGGGGAGCAGCCTGCATCAACATGATGTATGTATCAGAAGACGTCGGTTCATTCTTTGTATTTGGTAAGGATGTCGGTTTATTCTTTGTATTTGGGGCGGACGTCGGTTCATTCTTCGTTTTTCGTGCGGACGAAGTTGAGCTGTCTATCATTTCATCTACCAATTGACTGAATATTATTTGCATTTCTATCAAGGAAGTATGGAGTAAGCAAGAGCTATACTAAAAGAAAAACCTTACACTGCTTTAAGTCGCACATTCTTCAGCCGATTAAAGTATTCATTGAATTCTGAGCCAGTGATCTGACATTCCAGAAGAACCTAAAAGTGTACATGGAATGATCAACCTTCGAGAATATTATTTCCTGTGGTTTCGAGTCATGGAATCAGGTAGCAAACGCAAAGCTGTGATGCAAACTGTGACAAGAGAACATTGCCTACTTTGTTCTGATGACTCTCAAGTGCAAGATGTTTGAACACTTCGCTAGCTGCTGGCAGTCGAACGCAACAAAGCTGACAAACAGCCTGAACATAGTTACACTCTGAACGTGTTTCTTGATGCGTCATATACGTTGGTGGATAGGCTGAGAGCGATAGTGGTATTGTGTTTGATCCATGAAAGAGTTCCTTTAATAGCCTCAGAGACATGTCTGATGACATCACGCTCATGTGACGATTAAAAAAGTCGAGAGCTGTCTGATAATAAAAAAGAGATGAGAAGTAGAAAAGAGTTAGAGATCACATGTTGATTAGTCTGTCTGTATGTAAGTAGGAGGACCGAATGTCACAAGTTTGCTGAAGTCTTGCTCAAGAATTGTGTTTGCGTAGCTCAGTTCATTCCACTTATTTAACTATTCCATTCCACTTTGTATTTCTACCCAAGTTGTGCTCATTTCACACATGTTTCACTCTCGTCATCCCGCCTCCTCCCATTCCCCTTACCTGTGGGTAGAGTTCAGCTCAGTCGCTTCCTACTGCCTATCATCAGTGTTTATGTACTGCCGCTTTACTCCGACAAAGTTTGAGGTCCGAATAAGCAATTCCTGCTCATGCCTGCCCATTCTAGTTTGAAGCAAAGAAAACCGCGATTCTTTATCGTGCCGTAAACTTAGCGGTCGCGGGCGCCACCCAGCACAGTTTACGCCCGCTGTGGGCGGATTCCGGTCCTCCTTTATATCGTAAGTGTTCCTATCCTCCCGCCTGCGTTGCTACCAAATTTGAACCCACTAGGTCCACGTGATCAGAGTTATGAATTTTCCTAACCTCGCCCTTTGTGGGCGGAGTCCGGTCCTGCCACATATCATAAGCGTTCCAATTTTGCCCAGTTCTTATCAAAAATGAACGCTTTAGGGAAGCCAACGAAACCTACAGGCCCGCCCGTGGCATTTTGCCAACTTTTGCAAGGATTCGCTGTGTGACTTCTGTTGATACGATACCACGGCCGTACCTCAATTTCAGTCGGCACGTGGCTAGATCAAGAAGTGAGAGTTTGATTTGTGGTAATGATAAAGTAGGGGGCTCGTATTTATGGTGACCGAAGAAGTAGGGAGCTTGGATGAAAAGTCTTCTATGCGTACAACAGTCCCAAATAGGTGTCAAATTCCAATACTATGACTTATTCAGACCCTTACCAATTACCTAAATAGTGAGATGCTCGTAGTCAGAGTTTCTTGCATAGTCAGTTATTTGCTCCGATATGGTCTACGACTTTTGAAGAATCCCTGGGTTAGGAGCCTGTCACATATTTTGTGCGCATGTTTGACTTCACAGTAAAACTATCCATAGTAGTTAACAAGAGAAAAGCAGCAGCTAACAGTTAGAGCTTGATCATTTGAAATTATTTTCGGTAACTTTCAATGTAACTTTGTTGGCGCTGTGCTCTTACTGTACAATTTATGTAACATACTAATGCGAAGCAGAAGTAGGAGTTATCGATGCACTAGAAGAATTTTGAACTCCTGTATCACTAGTGGAAACCGAAACCCGCTCAATGTCGAGGCCCAAAACGCCACTGGTTTGGAAATGAGGGAATCTATAATGACGCTAAAAATGACGACAAGAACTTCAAATTCCTTATCAAGCCCATCCCATCACTGAAACGTTCAGGCATTTCAAGGCGCTTCGGCGAGAAACGGAGCTGATCGTATCGCAACAATCGGAAAATGTGCAAGGGCTTTCCAATTTGACTGGAGCTAATCGTTGTTCGATCCCAGACAATTTAATCACACGAACTATTTAATAGATAAACTTTCCCTCAACAAGTTCAGTTTTGATGACAAATTCGATACCATATCAACCCTAATCGTAATTACGAAGATTGCTTTTAAATTGGTAACATGGCACAGCTAAGCAATTGCATTTGTTTTCTTTATTGAATCCAGTCAACGGCTCCAACTCCTTTCACCATCACTCTAATCAAACTGTCTCTTCGCAACCCAAAACTATGCGTTTCGGTTTTTAGGCAGGGCCACAGCCGTGGTACCGTACCAGTAGAGTCTCGCAGCGAATCCTTGCAAAACTGGCAAAATGCCATGGACGGGCAAGTAGATTTTGTTGGCTTCCGCCCTGGGTCCGCGGGAACATGAGTATGAATTTTCGCTAATTCCTGCAAACTGTGGGCGGAGTCCGGTCCCGCCACAACTCACAAGTGTTCCCATCCTGCTTTTAGTACTCCCACCAAATTTGAACGCTCTAGCTCTAGAGGGGAGAGGAGTTATGAACTTCCGGTTGGACACACACACACACGAACACACAGACATTAGCGTGTTATATATAGTAGGATTTTTTAGTGAAAGACATCAGAAAAGTCTGCATATTTTCATGNAATGAGGGTTAAAGCTAAACATGCCTGTTAACTCTTGAGACCTCTGGGGAGCAGCCTGC
>UZAF01017018.1:18257-35356 GCA_900617895.1 Haemonchus placei
ATAAATGGGAGATACTTGCTACGCACTTAATTGCTGCGTTGTAGACCTATCGGGCTTACCATTGAAGTTAGAAGTGTCAGATAAATTTCTCTAAAAGCCATTAAACTCTTGCTAATTTCTGTGATGTTCTTGACTCATGACTACGAAGGAATCCTGAGAATGAGTTTGTATCATCCTCCCTAGCAATACGACGCGTAGGGAGGTCTTGCGAACACTCCCACAGGTGTGTAGACGGCACCCCATTTCGTGAACCTTTGTTTTTAACATCTACTGTTCACAGAAAGTTTTAGCTTCAAAGACACGACATATCTCCCCTCTGCGCTTAAGGCCACTTCCACAGGTGTGTAGACGGCACCCCATTTCGTGAACCTTTGTTTTTAACATCTACTGTTCACAGAAAGTTTTAGCTTCAAAGACACGACATATCTCCCCTCTGCGCTTAAGGCAAGTTCTAGTAAAAGTCAATTCTAAAGCAGTGTACTTGGGAAGCTGCAAAACCAGCTCTTAAGAGTGCAGGGAAACATGAGCTGCTCCGAAAAACCATGTATTCATACAAACCTTTGAATTTGCCTCTTGGTGGACACTGCACGGACTTACTTAAGGCAAGTTCTAGTAAAAGTCAATTCTAAAGCAGTGTACTTGGGAAGCTGCAAAACCAGCTCTTAAGAGTGCAGGGAAACATGAGCTGCTCCGAAAAACCATGTATTCATACAAACCTTTGAATTTGCCTCTTGGTGGACACTGCACAGACTTAGGGAAACATGAGCTGCTCCGAAAAACCATGTATTCATACAAACCTTTGAATTTGCCTCTTGGTGGACACTGCACAGACTTATCCAACGAGCGTTTGTTGCTTCTTTCCTAAAGTGAAGGATGATATGTAGGTTCATTTTACGAACTATCCAGAACCAAGTTATATCCATAGAATATGGGGAACCATGTTGAAACAAGACTAGCTATGCTTATCTCTAATGTCTCTCCTTTTCTTAGAAACACATCGAGGTTTCAAATATTTGGCAGCCACTTGGAAACCGAAAAAAAAAGATTTCCACGTCATGCAGTGTTTTAAAACTCAGCAAACATAGGCAAGTTCAACACAATTCAACAGAATACTCTACTCGAAGTTTGAAGCATAAGAAAAATAGCCATACTCTCCCTAATGCTGACTAGAGGTGCATCCGCAGAGATTAGCTTACGCCGCAGCTGCCGCACGCGGCGCACCTGCTCGCGTTTCTTGACAAACGTCGCACCCGATTTGCGCCTGTTCCACGGCAGCCAGCTCAAAGAAAAGATAACAGGGACTAGTGTGAATCATTCGCTTCACTGACACTTAGTGGTACTGTAATTTCATCTCGATATCGCAGTGGGCTGCGCCGCGCGCGAAATGTGCGCGGTGTCTTAGTTTCGACGGACGCGTGAGACGGGCGTTCCCCCTTGACTATGGTATTCCAGCATGTTCATGAGCCTGTTCCAGGTGGGAAATCAGCATCGGCTAGTCACGAAGGCATAGTGAGTAAGTAAATGAGAGATTTAAAGATTTTCCTATCCAAACCGCAAACCGCCTGCATGAATATTTTCATCTGGATGTCTACACTAATTCTAGACCACTGCACCCACAAAATTTACGAGAAAGCAATCGGTTCACCTGAAGAATAACTGCGGGTGAGGTGGGAGAAAAGATAAACAAGCAATCACCATCTCATAGCGAATAAATAACTACTCTAGCAAAGGGAACATGGAAGGCAGGAGTCACTGGGTCCATAACATCCCCTTACTAATAGTGGGGATCTGGCAGTTTGGTTTTCAGCTTAACGGTTCGATGCTGATATCGGCTGACCGGCTCATTACGTTATAAGGGTGTATGCTGATGAGCTATGGGCATGCAAGCCATTAAGAGGGCGAGGGCAAGCGGGGTCTCCGTAGTGTAAGGGAAAAGAGCACAGGTGAGGGTTCGAGTCGCGTCCGAGACCGAAGTTTTGTCAACTTGCTAGCCTTGTGAAACTGGTGCTTTGAGGGGTGAAATGGAGTGTGACAGGATGGCAGGGTTGGTGGCAGACTAATAACAGCCCTGTGCTAATAGTGCTGACAAGGAGCTGTACAATGCGGAAGCGCTTGGTTTTTATTCTTTCCTTATTTATGATGTTTATGGTGTCTAAGTACGTGCGTATAGTTCAAGCAATGAAACGCGTGGAATAGGACAAAAAGTGTTAATCGATGTGATAAGGACCGACTATGGACTAATCCATAAGGTAATAATTCCATTTACTCCATGCTATCGGATTACAACCACTACTCACCATGGTTTGTAACTCGATACTGCATTACGCTTTCTCTTCAATTTTATATAAACTGCGACAAAACCTATCCAGCCACTGATAATCTGGGAATTTAGACCAATATTTCACTTTTAACTATTATAGAATAGAAGGACCATAGCTACCATAAATAGCGACTTTCGATAGTAGTATCAGTCGAGAATATCAATTAGTACCCTTTCGAGGCGTCAATTAAAAAGTTCGGTAGATCCATTACATGGAAGTATTCGAGATCCTAATCAATCGATACCATTACGATCAAGGACAACATGATGCATTCTTCAACATAACTTTATAACGTAACCGTAAGCGCTATCACGTTTCAAGTTCCACATAGTTCCACAGCTCAGTTCCTGCCAAATCCGGGTGACAGAACTGCCCCCCCCCCCCCCGATTCCCCTTATTAGCTTTGCGGCGAGCGGCAAATCTTTCGCCTCTCCGCCTCTCCATCAGTCGATAGGACGCAATATTTTTCGTTATGCTTTTCTTTTTTGAGTGAATGATTGCTTTTTTCTGTTCTTTTTTCGTTTTTATGTCTAAATGTCTATTAGACCTGACCCCTCTTATATTATCGACGATCAGAACCGCATTGGAATTGAAGGAAGCGGCCAACAAATTCAAATGATTAAAGGGCTTCCTAAATCACAAATTGCGCGTTCCAATCTTCCATCGCCTTTCTGCGGTACGCGGCGAGCGCGAAGCAGCGTTCGGGGAGGAGATACCGGACCCTGCCAAATACTCCTCCACTCTCCTCCCTTGAAACCCCCTGGCGAAGCGCAGGATGCAAGGAATGTACCTACGCCTACGCGAGTTTGGAGCGTAGTTCCAGATCGCAACCTAATCATTTTCAGCAGTTAGTACCCTATAACATCAGAAAATATCAGAAACGAATATTGACGGGACTTCTGCTACTTATTCGATTTACTGAAAAACTGTATAGAAACACCATTTTGTATGAAATCGTATTCATGAACGTAATAAAAGAAACATGTTGAACATTTGACCGCTCCTACCTTGAAGGTGAAACCAGGGGGGCGCTCCAAGAAACCACTGCTGTTTACGCACTCTAATGATTGAGAAAAGGTGAATGGCGTGTCGTCGCCATTATACTTACATAAGTTTTCTGAAAAAATCAATTGCTGAGCTGAGTAGGGCTATATAAATCTTTAGATCTCACAGGTCATTCACGTGCGACACACTGCCACTTAGGCTCAAGCACCACTTCCTTGAAAACATGTGAATGTTATCACCATGCAACAGAGAGGTTCAAGATTACGCTGCTACTCCTCAACATTACTTTTACTGTAGCTCTAACAAGGAAGGTCTTTCAGGGCGTGGAACGCTTTTTTAAAATGGTTTTTGCATGGTGCAGGAGCATGACCACTGAGTACAGAACTATGGTCCATTTCCGCTAAATGGCCTTCTGAATGCCAAAAAAGGACCGCAAATGATTTCGTCAGAAATTGCTGTTTTATCCCACTAAGCGTCGTTTGTTTCATTCATGGCGTCGACTGTCCACACAGTAGAAGGCGCCACTGGACTGGGCAGTGAAAATAACGCGAACGGTAGCTAAAAAAGGCTGACATGTTGAAAAGTGGGGGAAGTTTCATTTAAGCTGTCCACTGTTGAGCTGCTGGCAGCGACGGATGGTGTGGTGGATAGCGATGCGAACTTCGGGCTGGGACGGCTGGGATGGTTTGGTGGTTCGGATCTGGGAGGCCTTGCCGTTTTTGCAATTTATGCTGCCACCTCGAGATTGTCTCCATATTGCACCAGGGCCAAAGAATAAGCAAACCTGTGTGGAGCGAATATCGTTTGTGGATGTCGTTCGCTCTCAAGACACCTCGAGATCATCGTCGGGACCGAAACCAGTGAGCAGTCCAACGCTATCTCGTGTGTCTTCGACGCTTTCATCAGAAGAATCGAACGGAAATTTTCCGATTTGATTCCGAGATCTCGCGTTGTCTCCCACGAAAAAAGCATCTGTAGACGAGAAACAAAACAACGGAGTGGTTGCTCTGCGAAATCCTAGCACAGTAGCCGTATATCCTCCACTGATATTCGGTTATTTGGTTGAATGATATTCGGTCTACACAGGTTCCGGTAAAGGTCGTGCTGGTCCGGCGTTCACGTTTTTAATCGGTGCCATCTTTCGAGATGGACAGCGTTTCATCGAGCGACTTCTCGGTCGTGCCAGAGGAGGCTGCCATGGGTGGTAGAAGGCAGCCCCTCGTTCGTCTTTCGGTGCATCTGACGCGTAACAGCTACGCTTCATCAAACCGGCTCTATTAGGGCAGAGCTACGCAGTCAGTACATAGTTGGCAATCCTCGTCGGTAGGTGTCCATGAACAGGTTCCTGTGTGATCGGCTGCGGATTTAGATTTCATCGAGGGAACCTCAGCCAGGCGTTGGGATTTCGAGTTCGCGATCGAGATTAATGCCTGCAAGACACGCATAGACTTTTCAATTAAAAAACCATGGAGTGGGTACCGGTACTCAGAAAATGATGACAGATCCGAGACATCCCTGCAATATTCCATTACACACATAAATAATGTTAAAGGTCACGGCCAACGTACATACATACAGGCCACAGGTTTATCCCTAACAGACGCTTTTGGTATCAGTCGTACGAGTGAACGAGATGCGGAAGAATACATTGGGCGGTGCAGTGGCGCTGGTACCAAGTATGCCTGGGAATCGAATACGACTAGGTGGCCGGCCGGGCCAGCCTAGTCGTCCCCCTCCACCTCTCTGGCTCATTGCTTTGGCTCTGGTGCAATAAGTAGCCAATCTGGAGGTGGCAGCATAAAATGCAAAAACGTCGGCGCCACCCGGATCCGAACCACCAATCCACCCCAGCCGTCCCAGCCAGAAGTCCACATCGCTATCCACCACATAATCCGTCGCTGCCGGCAGCTCAACCGTGGATAGCTTATATGAAACTTCCCCCACTTTTCAACACGTTTCAATATGTGGGTCCCTTTTTTGGCTACCGTTCACGTTATTTTCAATGCGCAGTCCACTGGCGCTTTCCAGTGTGCGGACAGTCGACGCCATGAATGAAACAAACGTCGCTCAGTGGGTTCAAACGGCAATTTCTGAAAAATCATTTTCAGTCCCCTTTTGGCACTCAGAAGGCCATTTAGCGGAAGCGGACCATAGCCCTGTACTCAGTGCTCATGCTCCTACACCATGCAAAAAACGACCTGAAAGACCTTCCTTGTGAGGTCAAATGAATGACGATGTCACGGAAAGTAAGCGAAACTACCACGATGGAAAATCTAATAGTCTTCGCGGTGATCGGGCATGAATCGGCCAATGATTGTTTGAATAAGCGTATATATTACAACTATTACTTCGATCACCCACAGATTGCAAATTTTTCTTTGTTGTGTACTCTACTGCTAGACGCTGAATCAACGTTGAAGTTCTTCTTACCAATTGTTTTAGGAAAGGTTGCGAAACAATCAATCTTCTGCCCAAGCAGCATCGAACTTATACGTCTCGCCTTCATTCATATGCTGGCTAGCAACAATCATTCGTTTTTGTCTTTCGTGATCGCCAGCCACGGCTGCTCAGCAACCGACGAAGATCGCGTTGTGAGCTGTTGTTCAGCTGCGGTCACAGCTGCTTAACGTGATCGAAGATCGCCCCATCTTGCAGAAGGCCTTCCACTGCACCGTAAAAGTTCTACAGTGGGTCACTCAACCGCTCTTCTTTCATCATCGCTTCTCTTCATGAAACCGGCCCAGCGAAATTTGACGTTCACATATTCCACTGAGTCACGAAGGCGAGACATTCTGCGCATATCGGAGCTGCGTATCGAGTAAGCTAGTTGAACCTCAAACACATCGCTCGATTGCTCTCGACGCTCAAAGCTATTTATGTGGATGCGCTGGTCATCTAAAGTTCCAAAGCGTAACGGAGCGCAGGGAGAACGGTAAAATCGAACAGATTAGCATCAACCGAAAAATCGAAACAATATGCCATGGCGGCCATAAAAGCGCAACAAACAAATGCCACGAAACCTTACGAATTTCAACCTTCGTAATACGCACGTCCCCGCTCTTTGCATAAATTAAGTTTTGTAAGCATTGAAAGGCAAGCAGAAATTAATGAGTGGTAGCCGAGATTAATAGAGGCTACCATATGGTAAAAACATCTATGCGTAAGAAGTAAGCAGAGCAAAATAAGTGAGAACCTTACATGACATCAAGGAATACAGCGCCGTAGGCACCCGTAAGTACGCGTACACGTACACTAAACAGTTAACAGTATCGGAGTGTGTAGAAATGTCGCACTAAAGAACATAGAGTAGCCCAACAAGGGACGAAAATAAAACGGCATTTTTTTTGGAAACTTGGGCAGTAAGCTCACAATGACTGATACAGGAAGATGAGCCATGCATACGAGCGCGTTGAGGTCCATAAGATTCCTAGTACGGTTTACAGGTCATAACGATAGCTGATCCGCAAAAAAATCACGGTTTTCCACTGATAACCAATTTTCAGTAGAAACTCGAAAACACCTCTATTTGAATTCCATTTTGGTGTCTTTTGGCGTCCAGTGCTTGCATGAACGCTTACCGAGAGTGAAATTATCAGCAACACGGCCGCGATGGGCGAAGACTTCAAAGTCGTCAGCAAAAAATCCTTCCTCGTACCACCGTTGCATGCGTTCCGCCGAGAAGGGACCTCTTAAATAACAATTTCGTTACTCCTCCACATATCAAATCATGCCTGCGCCATACAATCTGCATTAGCACTAGTGGCATTTTGTTATTTGTAAAGAATATCTATTTCTGCGAGAAGAGTAAGCTCAACACTGCGAATCGTAGGTGGTAGGTATTATCAAGGAAAGCACCAACAATTGCTGCAGCTAGCAGCTCCCACTATTGATTGGTAGACTCCCTACATTTCTATCAATTTTCCTTTAAATAAAAAAAAATGTTTGTGATAAAAGAACACGAGCAGAATAGCCACACGCAACATTGACGTAAAAATTTACGGGACTTTTGATAGTTGAAGGGCAACTTATTAAGGAATATTTCAGTGGGAAGCGTCTTATTAAAACGTCACGTCGAGAATCTGGCTATAAGGTGTTGTGAGTTGTGAGCTTTGCAAAACCCTTGGGAAGGCTCAGTTCACCTCGAATAAGCCTTCGTCTGATTTTTTGACCAATTCCAGACGTTTTCCCCTTTTTCCCAGTGTCTGGACCACTTGAAGATTTTTGGATCTGAATTACGAAGTTTTCTCATGGCACCGCCAATTCCGATGAATGTTCCGTCCGCTTCGAGCGGCGTTCCCCTGAGCTCGTATGCGATCGGTTGATCTTGTCCAAAGTCCCAGCCCTTTTAGGGTTGACCCGACGTCTTCATGTAATACCGAAAACCAGGGCAAAGAGATACACAGAAATGAATCCTTTATGTATAGTAAGTGATGATGATCACTCTGTAGAAACTACGTAATGATGATGGCTTCGTACATTAAACGATTTCCCACAAGGGAAATTTGATCATCTTCCCTTCGACAGCCTTTAGGCACTTTTTTGAATTCTAGAACGTTTTTTACCAGAATTATACATTTCTGATTTCAGCTCCACCCTACTCGGCGCAAGCCAGCCTACCTTGATGGCTCGGACACATTCCTTCTATTACCTCTACCCACCTCTTTCCCGCGTCCCAGAAAGTTTTGGACAGAGTTGTGACTTAGTGATCTTAGCCCCGCCCATCATATGCAGACACCGCCGACTCTAGAACTCTTTTATTGAATCCTAATTATTTTTCTTTTCGCTTTCTAAAACGCTTTTGAACAGAGTTATAATCTTTTTGAGGAGTCGTTCCTATATGAACGCATGCCCGGCTCATCGTAGGTGGACATCTTCCGCGGGAAAGGTTCTCCAGGTAACATCAAATTTTAGAAGGAACAAAGAGACAGAGAGACAGACGCGGGATTGCTGTACATAGTAAGGATAAACAATTACCAAAATGGTCAACTACCAAAATTATTCTGTGCTTTTCTCCTCAAGCACTACTATACCCACTATTATTGTTCGAAGAAACACGAAAAAACGCGATTTCGCGTTTTCTTCGTTTTTTTCTCTGTAAGGACGTTGGCTTTCACTTTTTCTATATAGTATGCTATATGGTTTAGGCTCAGATTGTCGAGCTCTACAAAGGGGTGTCCAGAAAGTTTTCAAAAGCTCAATATTGAAGCCCTCCATTCATCAAAGATCCTGAGGATACGTTATTAGCAACGACGCCTGCTATAATTAAAATACGGAAGCATTCTCTTATATGGAAAGTAGTCAGTGAAACGTGAAGCAGCTAATATTTCCCAACATTAGATAAACTTCAGCCCTTGGTATTCCTCCTTCTATCGTCCTGATCATTTCGACATAAGTTTTCTTTGAAATGAATGAATGGACCTGGCCATGCGTCAAATCAAATGACAGAGGCTGTTTGAAA
The DNA here is from genome assembly GCA_900617895.1 of Haemonchus placei. Classification (NCBI taxonomy): domain Eukaryota; kingdom Metazoa; phylum Nematoda; class Chromadorea; order Rhabditida; family Trichostrongylidae; genus Haemonchus; species Haemonchus placei. Next base: position 27,042 of record UZAF01017018.1, read on the forward strand.
TGAAATATACCCTATATGAGCTTATTTCTATTCTCAGTGAGTGGTATGCCTATTCTCCAGGAATTACTTCACTAGGAAGAATGCCATGGTCTAATGTTCACCTAATGTCAGAAATGTTGGCCACTCCACGTTTCACTGACTACTTTCCATATAAGAGAATGCTTCCGTATTTTATTTATAGCAGGCGTCGTTGCTAATGACGTATCCTAAGGATCTTTGACGGATGGAGGACTTCAATATGAAGCTTTTGAAAATGTTCTGGACACCACTTTATAGAGCTCGACAGTCTGAGTTGAACCATATAGCCTATATAGGAAAGTGAAGAAGCGAAATCGCGTTTTATCGTGATCTTCCGGACAGGTAAGGTGGGTATCTCTCTAATTTGTAAAGCAGAAACTTGGTGCGTCGGTTTATAAATTTGTCGGTGTGCCCATGTGTCGGTCTGTCCGTCCCCAAAGCTTATTATTACGATAAAGGTAGTGATATGAAAACCTTGCTCTGTTCTACACTTCCTTCCTATATATAAAAAAGTAACTTGGTGAGTAAAATGAGTACTGCGGAGTGAAGTGAGTGATGTGGAGTGGAGTGGGTGCTTCAAAACTGTGATTTCAATCTGCAGGCTTGCTTTGTGCTATGCATGTCTTTACAAAAATCGGAGGTGATAATGTAGTTGGGAGACTTCCGCTTTTTTTCAACATAATTTCAACTTAAGAAGGATAGCCCATAATTATGCTCATTAACGTTTCTCAGCCGAGAACATACAGTTTTTTGATCTGAGCTCTAGGGAGGGAAGGGGTATCGGGGTGGGTGAGTCAACTGAATATTCAACTCATACCCCATTCTGGCTTTTTGCACGAGGTAATCATCTCACCCCCACTCCGCCCTCACATACTGAGGCTCAGCCTGAAACCATATTCTTTCTCCTAGAACTGTTTCTAAGTTCAGGTCAAGGCGGCTACCCCTCCTCTGCACTCTAGCCCTCAGTGTTGGATAAAATCAGTGCCCCTCCCCCCTGACCCCACCCTTAACTACACTTTCTAGTTAGACTTCATAGCAATAAGGGATGGGGTTGGGCGTAATCCGGGCGACCCGACTGGTTGCATAGTACAGTGAAACTAGATTAACAGCTACTGTGCTACAACATATACAGGGTGCGTCAAAATTATAGCGACAAGGTATTTGATTCGTCTCGAACGACTCGTTTACAATTTTAGCGAACTTCCAATGAATCAACGTTTATTCAATGGACCAATGAAACGTTTACTGTTCACTTCAAAATTAAAAACATTCAATGGATCTCGAAAATTCCTCCGTGGGCCTCAACGCAAGCCTTGAGATGCTCAGGGAAAGCATCGACGGTGGCACGCAAGCATCGCACGCTGGGCTTGTCCCACGCCTTCCCAAGAGCTCTTTTCAGCGGACCCACAGAGCGATCAGGTTTCGAGCAACCCTTTGCCTCCAGAACTACCCACACACTATAGTCCATGGGATTTAGGTCCGGAGAGCAAGCCGGCCACTCGTTAAAAGCGATTACGTCGGAGAAGTTTTCCTTGCATCACTGTTGCACCGTAGACGCTGATGGATTTCGGGTGCCGAAACTCCTTCGAGATGAAGTTTCATTATCGCAGAGCGGTAGCAGGATGGCCTAACCATTGTGGCAATAATAAATTTGAGCGGTCAAATAGTTTGGGTATGGTCAGATCAACATTAAAGTAGTGAGAGAGGCAGAGACAAAAACAGTGATTTTGAAAAGCGGTTCGAAAAGTGTGAGCCGTGCTGTGCTGTCGCCATAATTATGACGCACCCTGGATTGCTGAGAATGGTGCTATACACACACCACTAATTAACATGTGAGAATGACTACTTCCTCTCGGTGATCGTTTTTGAAGGCAAAAACGATCACCAAGGGGAAGTAGTACCTACCTTAGACAGCCATGTTTATCTATATAGCTGAAGTACCCTGGGGCCACTTTGTCACATCCGGCAATCACTGAATTTGTGCTGCTTCGTGGGTAGACTGTTCCTGCAATTCTTCGTATGAGCGAGTCTGAACATGCTTTTGCACTTTCGAGTAAATGAAATGAATGTAAAAGCAGGGTGAAAAAATAAAAACTAAAAACGCGGTTATTGGTCAGCACGCTTCCGACAATTGCAGCAACCAAAAATCGGTAAGAGGTGAGATTCATCGAATCTCTAGGCACAAGCATCAATATAATGTAGGACAATGGAAATTATAGCGGCCGTTATCAACAAGCAAACGTTAGGAACGTCAGCCCAAATTTGCCTAATCTCTGTCTGACCAGTTCGTCTTTATAGGAGCTTGCGAATTCTTCTCATTCTGATCACAACTGTTTCCAAACCAAGTATGGCGGGTACTATAAAACTGCCATCTTATGTGGAGCGACAAAGGGACCATTTCCAATTGTTTTCATGTAATTTAAACCGACAGCAACTGACACTCAATTTGCATTTTCTGGAAATTCCACACAATTTCTCTATTTACGTCTATGAAACTATGTCAGCTTCATTTCAGAATACCAACGAGTTCGAAAAGCAATGCATCTCACCGGATCCACAGGCTTCACAGATCCAATGAGATGCACAGTTTCTGTGAAGATCTGTGAAGCCAGTGGATCAGGTGAGATACTCAGTTTGTCCCGTTGACCACCGAATTCGGCGTCAGTAAAGTCTCCATTCGTCCGTCGCGATCCAAAAAGGTCCCGTGGATGGGATTGGCCTTGCTTGGGACACGAGGCACAGCATTCCTTTCGTTCAGAGCTTTCGTGAAGAGTCTGTTCAGGAGTCTACCTGCTTTCCTTTTGATGTCCCGGGGATCAAGTCAGTAAACGTCTGGTACAAAGATCAGTGTGTAGGACACACAATGGGTCCGACCCACCTGGTCATAGATTCCTTGACGTAACCAACGGCATCCCTGGTCTTCGTTCTTTGAGAAGCTCGGAAATGCGGATTTCCTTCTGCACATCCGTGAATGAAGAGATCCCGAGCACCGTCCTTTCCATGAAGCGTTGAATGACTCCGACAGCATATTCATCCTGCTTTCGCAGAGTCCCAGTTTCCGAAGCGTAAGTCAAAGCAGGAAAGAGCAGTGTTGAAAAGATTAGCACAAGTCGGATCTTCTTTGTCACCCTCACCTCTGTAATATCTTCAGATGCTCCCCACGCCATGCGTTTCCTAGTGCTGAGCTTTGCAGCTAGGCCGTTCATCGGTTACTATATATAACCATTTTCTAACTTTTCTTCGAGCGCCAAAAAGCATATACTCTTCAGTCAGTGGATATGGGAAAAGGTGTGTAAAACGATCCACTCATAGGTTTCCATAGTTGGTGGCCCAGGAAATTCAGCAGTCAAGGGCAATACTCATGCATAAAAACGTTTGCTAGTAGTATTATAGATAACAGAAATTGTATACTGCGAGCTTCTACCGAATGTTGTGATGATCAATGAAGAGCCCAGCTTTGTCACCCCATTTCGGCAAGCGTTTTACTCATATTAACCGATACGCTTCCCAAACCAATTCAAATCCTATCTCTGATCATTTCATCATAGTCTTTTGCTCCAAGAATGGGCTATGATGGCACAACTAATTCTCTACCCAGAACGCTCCACGCTTGCCGAGTATCTACTGTTAATCTTGACCGAAGGTCCGTTTATTTTAGCACCGGCTGGATCACCAGGCATGCAGAGCTTACGAGAATGAGCCCGATTCTTGCGTCATCATGCTTTACACGTTCTCGTTTGGTCTTTCAGTAGCTGAAGTTAGGCGTGATATGAATCGTCGAAGCGTTAGAAATGTTCTAGGGTGGAATGATAGTTCAAGGGCATTCGACAAAACTTTTGACCCAAATTAAATCGAGCCCTAGAAAGATGTTTCGAGCAGGGTTGTAAACAAAAGACTTGTAATCCCTCTCATTCTAGGGGAAGAACGAAGCTAATAAGATGCCGAGCTAGAGAATGAGTCTTTGACATCCATAAAACTCCCTTTTTCTCTACCGGTAATTAAGAAGACGCCATTCTGTGTGAAATCTACTTCGGTTCAGGAACTATTGGATCATGTAGGGTTGTCTCAACTAGTTGTGCTCATAATAAGCTTGTAGCACCCATTCCTTATCACTGGGAATTATGTCGCGCTCCGTTTGAAAGTTTCACAAATATAAGAAACCGCTGATATTGTGATATGCAAACAGATATGCCACAAAAGACGTGGAAATTATGTGGAAACGCTCAAAAAGCCAAAATCCATATAGCCGTGACCTCCACAATTCACTTCTTGGCGGTTCCGCAAAGTCGATCAGCCTGCCTGAGATCAAATTGATGACAGTTTATAGGCACTGATAGCTATAAAGTTTTCAACTGTGGAAGAAACCAACACCGAACCAAATTTACTGGGTTTCGAAGTGAAAAGCCTATGTCCATCCACTGGCTAGTACTGAAGATAGTCTCATGATTATAGGATCACGCCTCTATCTCTATCCTCTCGAAAATTTTTCGGAGAAGATGGAGAGGACTACATGACCAGGCTTGCATATCCCGAGGGTTGATGTCCTTACCATTTTCTTTTTTTGTGACAGACAGTGCAATCAATGTATAGTGGGTAGTCGTGAAATTATGGGCTCCCCTCATCACAGGGGAGCGAGGGATTCGTTTTGTACGTTCAGAATCTCCTTCATATCGCGTGAACGTGAGGATCCATATTTGATGAACAAGATTCATCTCGCATACTCATAACACAATTGCATACCGCCGTTGTAACTATCAAACGCCTCCATGATTTGCGAGCGAAACTCTTTTTCTTCGATTGAGAGGTGTTTTTCAGTGTCGAAAGCCTGAAACATCAACTTTCAAAATTACCCTAAATCTCTCATGGATATCATCTTGCTCTCAGGAGCCCAGAATGGCGTATCTGCAAAAATAATCTTCAAAATAACAATATGCAGAATAAACAAGCAATTACGATTAAAATAGCCTACATATAGCAAAAGTGCACTCGAGAACTGTTACTAATTTGACTGATTAATCAGTGACAAGCTGTCGCTTTGGTCACAACCTCAGCTAAACTCGGATTTGCAAGTGAAGGTGAATTGCTAACTACAGCTTAATTAGTGCTCCTAAATAAGCAATGGCATATTCAGGAGCGATTAAAACTTTCATTTGAAGTCTAATTAAACCCTACTGAAGGCGATACATGCGTATGTGTGGGTGTGTTTGTGTGTTGTATGTAAGTTTGCGTGTGTGTTCGTGTGCACGTGCGTATGTGTAAAGTGTATGTCTGTCTGTCTGTCTGTCTATGTCTGTAATTGTAAGTTTAGGTGTATCTGTAAGTGTACGTGTTGTGTAAAGTGTATGTCTGTCTGTCTGTCTGTCTATGTCTGTAATTGTAAGTTTAGGTGTATCTGTAAGTGTACGTGTAAATGTGTGGGTGTATTTGTAATTTTGTGTATATGTGCATGTGTATTTGGATATTAATTATATTTAGAGTACCGTTCAAAAAGGAGTCACCTTGGACCTTTTTTGCTATAATTCATCACGAACTCGATCTTTTTGACTGCTTATATGTCGGCAACAGCAGAGATTTTCGACGTTCCCATCACAGACCTCACGGATCTACTTTTTATTTCGTTTGAAAGGCCACTTTTCACATTTTTCTGAACAGGACAGTGTCAACAATTTAAACTATATCACTTGACTCAAAGGCAATCATCATGAGATTGAAAACTAATTAATCACTAGTCTTTGCAGCGAAGCTGTTGTCATCGATGATGGTTTGGCATCCGCTGGACATTGATTCCACCATCTTGTCGACCATGTACTGATCCAGTTCTTCTATTTTTCTTCACATTGGGCAAAGCTGTCAGCAGCATTTGTGCAATTTCATCGGCTATCTTTTTCTTGAGTACCTTCCACAAGGGTTCAATGAATTTAAAGTCAGGGGACTGACCGGGACAGCCGGGGCATCGAATTTTCCGATGAGTCAGCCACTTGCGCACCCTTCTAGATCTGTGTTTGTGGTCGTTCTCTCGCTGAAAAGTAAATTTTCTGCCGTGCACACGACGGGCGAAAGGGAGTATGCATTTCTACAAGATGTCTAGTACATCTGCTGTCTATAGTGGTGGGAATGCAGTGTAGAGGCCCCATGCCTCAGCTTGAAATCATCCCATACGAACACTGATCTGCCACCGTGCTTGACAGTTGGTATTTGGTATTGGGGGTCGAATCTAGTGCTGCGAGGTCGTCTAACAAACGAAAGCCCACATGTACCGAACAAAGCAAACTTTAACTCATCGCTCCAGATAACTTCACGCCATTGGTTGAGTGTTCAGTGGAGGTGCATGCACGCCCATTTGAGTCGAGCTCGTCTGTTTTTAAGAGAAATCAACCCGAGGTCCTTTACTGTCTTGTTCCATATAATCCTGCTTCGCGCAGGCGTCAACTGATGGTCTTTTGAGTTGGTAGCGGTGTCACCGTCGTCAACATTCCGGTCGATATATCGGAAGATATTCGCCCGGGATCTTAACGCGACTCACGAATGATCTTCCAATCGTGCGCAGAAGTGGTAAGCCGTGCTGGCGGGTTTGATAGGGCTTCCGCGAGAACTAATTACTCCAACAATATTCGTAATTGTAGACCTCTGCCCTCCAAACTGCTCTGAAAGTTGAGCATGCGTTAATCCCTGCATACTGCCTGTGGCAAAGACGGAAAACTGTTTTTCAGTCCGAGAGCGAGATCCTCGGAGACTTGGTTCTACGAAAACAGGATGGACATGCAATCAGTGTCATCCAAAGCGCCTGGAAAGAGCAATGCTCGGAATTTTCCTACACACGAAAGTGCAGAAGGAATCAGGAGTTCCGAGCTCCTTCAGCGACCGAGGATCAGAACCGCCCTTGCTCACGTCAAGGAATCGAAGATCATTCGGGCCGGACACATTATACGATATTGTGGTGACTGGTCGACCAGGGCAGTTACTGACTGGATCTCTCGGGAAGTTGAATGAACACAAAGACGGTCAATGGTCAAACTTCACAAAGCTTTGAACGGAATGAATGCTGTGCATCGTGTTCCTATATTGAGAGCGATCCACTGGACTTCTCTCTCGCGACAGTATTGAGGGCGTCACTGGCGCCACCTCGAGAAAATCGATTATCAACGGAGCAACAGGTGATATAGGTGAACAAAGACTAATCATTACTCCGTCATTTCTCGCAAACAATATCGATTCCGCTGGGCTGCGGTTTGGGTGAAAGTAAGAAACATGACCGCACGCATACAAGTTACACGTTTCTAATTAGAGAGAGTAGCTTGGTAAAGAGTTCTGCGAAAAAGAAATCGAAAAGTTGGAAATTGTGTGCAAGCAAGGGTGATGAAATTCTGGAAAATTCCCCAAGCAATCAACACATGAGTAAACAAGGGTATCCATGTGCGCTTTCGCAACTTTGCCATCAATGATACGACAAAACGAGCGTCATACCACCATTTTCTACTAGTCGTGGCTTACGCCCGACTTCTCAAAGAGTCACGCCTGGTAGGGCGCGCGGGGGTCCCGGCGCGAACAGCGTATCGGCGTCTGCGCGTCGGCTAGAGCAGACGTGTGCTAAAACACTGGTCCGAGTGCCTACTGTCGTCGTCGAAACCGGCTGCCACTGCCAAGTCGTTCTGCCGTTGGATTTTGCTTGAGGACGAAGATATGAAGCAATACGACCAATGCGTAGTGATCGACTTGGGCATTGAAGCCCGAAGGCGTTGAGCGGTCACGTCACCCTTCGTAAACTATAACGGTTCCGGTTTGAGCCTCGACGCGTAGGTTTATTGGTCGCCGTCGTAGTATTCAATTATTGAAGTGTTTGAATGTTTCCTTTTTATTTATATGTGCCGTACTTCGGTTATTCATTCTTTTGATCATTGCTGACGTAGACATGAGGACTATTTGAACGTTGTGTTGGAAGTGTAGTATTACGATCGATGCGCACGTTGGGAGATGTTATGCGCGGTTTGATTGAGGTAGTTGGGCTGTACGTAGGTTAGACCGTGACATAGGACGTCGCTCGCGTGAGGCGATGATTGGGTGTAGGACCAGCGTAGGAACGCAGCAAAATGTACATGCCCGTCCGTTGCAATTTGCCAACTATTGCAAGGATTCGCTGTGGGGCCTCTATTGGTACGATACTACGGCTGTGGCCCCGCCTCAAAACGAAACGTACAGTGTCAGGTAATGGTTTGATTAGTGTAAGGGTGAAAGAGGTTGGAACCAAGTTGGAAGGTTGAAGGTCAGTAAAAACAAAGATGGGATGTACTTGCTTAGCT